>VTPC01091105.1:73645-110098 GCA_011009095.1 Ignelater luminosus | reverse complement strand
TACCTCAAGCAGTACCATATCCAGTAGCTCAACCAGTTGGAGTACCAGTACCACAGCCATATCCAGTTACTGTTCCACAACCAGTAGCAGTACCCGTTCCACAAACTATTGTAGTACCAGTTGCTCAACCTGTAGTTGTTCAAGGTGGTGGTGGAGCTGGTGGAATTGGAGGCGGCTTTGGAGGAGGAATTGGCGGTGGTTTTGGAGGTGGTATTGGAGGCGGTCACGGATTAGGAGGTGGATTTGGAGGTGGTTTCGGTCACGGAGGACTAGGTGGCGGCTTTGGTGGTTCCCACGGAGGTTTCGGTGGCAGTTATGGCGGTGGAAGTTCTAGTATATCTTTTGGAAAACACTAAACACCCATTTTTCCACATCTATGCCACCTCATCGATGTTCATTTGTTAACTTGTTGTGATATACTAAAATGATGGTATTCTTTGTTACATGTGACAGAAAATAACAATAAATCTTTCATATAAACATTATTGCTTTGTATTTTACCTTACTATATTCCCCAAGCAAATAGATAAATACAATGTACTTTTTGCATACTTTAACTTTATAGAATCATAGGGGAAATAGTTAGATAAGCTTGTCATAATGCAAATTGTCTTTCAAATTGTAACTGTTCTAGTAAGAGCAAGCAACTGGTGCCATATTTTATACTGTAGAGTACTTGTAGTAAATAGGAAAGAAAAATGAGGAAACCAAAAGTGAATTTCTAATTTTCAATGGGTTTGGACTCAGCAATTTGGATTAACGATTTTACTAGGTCAAGCGTTATATAAATTATATTGACTTTAAGGCAGAAAAAGATTATGCTTGCAATAACTATAAATAGTTTTTTTGAAGATATTAAAAACCAATTTGTGATCAATATTAACTCTCTGCCTCATCAGAATTATTTCCTTTACAGAGGATAATATTAAAAAATTTATACAAGATGTTTATAAACAAACCTGACAAAGTGATAAGGTAGACACAAACATTTTTTCAAAGAGAAGCTGTAGTGAATTAAACTACAACTAAGTAGTTACGGAGCTAACTGTTTTGAAACACGGTAACTTTTGGAAGTACTATTATGATCATAATTACCAAAATATCAAAAATTCTTATTTGAAAAGGTTGTAGGATATTGCCTTTCTAACTTTTCAAATGATGTAGACTGTTCAATGGCGGCTTAAGTACTTTCTAGCTTCAAGGCATTATTTTGCCCAGCCAGTATGTTGTAACCTTTGTAGATGTTTCAGTAAATTATAGGTTAGTGATCCTTTTCGCATTGTGTTCTACTTTTTTTTTCATTTTTTTAGTCATCATTTGAAGTTATTCTGCCTATAGTTCAATGTATATCCATCAAAAGTAGTTTATTTAAGAAATCAAAGTTATTGTCGGGGGTTAATCAATAATAAAAAATCATGTTAATTGTCTACGTTGCAGGGGGGCAAAGGGAAAAAATTTGGAAATTTTCGGGCAAACGTTAGAACTTGGCCGGCAATGAGTAAATTACCCCAATTCTTTTATGTCATTGATGCAGTATTAATCTTCTCTTCTCGATAGATACATATGGTACAAATACCGGCAAGACAATTTTGGTCCACATTGCTAAATATTTTACATTTGGGCTATTTTCTTGGAAACGGTAGAGAAGTAACTCTAAAGGAACTGGGTTTTAACTACACTCGGGCAGTATTAACAAATGAGATATAAAAGATAAAAATCGGTGTGTGTTAACTTTAGACCATTTCCTCTTAGTTACCTTGGCACCGATACGGTTTGGTAATTTTGACCCCGAAAAATAGGACAAAGAGGGCGTCACAAAGTCTTAGTAACAGAGCAAGGATCTTCATTCCGAGACAGTTTCAATCCGAAGAACTGTTAAGTGGTAAGGGCAAGCCCCCACGTTCAATAGAGTCTCTTTATTGTGCTCGGAGCAATATTGGGAAACTGAAACCTAAAAATAGGAAATCAAAAAGGTAGAACCGCCGACAGCCTTTTTGTTGACCACCACTTATTATTTTCAGAGTAATCAACACTGATAAAAATTCCGTTTGTTAACCAACCATCTCTATACATTCCATCGGTTTAGTACCTGCCAATCTTACAATATATCAACTGGCATCCGTACAATTATTACTCGTACAACAATTACCCAACGCCGCCAACAACAATTTGGCTCTTCCTCAAATAGAAATGAGAAACTTTAATAAGAAAATTCATCCGTCGACACTTCTGGAAAGACTAAAAACCTTAGATTATTATATGGCATATCAGAAAACAAATTATTGTTAAGAATTTCTATTCTGCTAAGTAACAAGGCTTTTGTATGATATCTTAACAAAAGATATAACCGAATTTGAGGTAGAGTTCAAACATTTTTAGTTGCTACCTTATTATCACATAAGTTTGGAAGAACAAATTAGCCGTAGGCAACAAAAGACGCCCGAAAGTAGCAGCAACTAGGCGACTACTTTACAAATTGTCACTGGACCATGGGGAGTTCTGGGTTAGGTAAAATTCTATTTGACGGCGAAATGCTCTTCTTTTAATTATTTTCTTTGCAGCTATACGTTTTGTGGCGTCAATCTAAAGGGACATGCAGCAGAAATGGAATCATGTTCTAGGAGACTTGTTACCTCATTTTGACAGCAAATGCCTCTTCTACGCTTTGCTTCAGTAGGATTTTCTCAACTTTTCTTGTATGGTGCAAAGAAGGTAAAATTCGTAAACATTGAATTTAAGACACAGGGCATGATCTGGAGCTCATAGCTTCTATCGTCTTTCGGTGGTATAAACAATGACTTTGGGGATATTGTCCGAAAATTAATTTCCACACTGAATATTATGCATTCTTTTAAAGTTCTTCTATTTAAAATATATTTTGGTTATATTGCATTGGATTAAAATTATATTTATGTTACTTTCTGTTGTTTTTTTAAAATTATTCTGGGAAAGTTGCGGTGTAGGTGTAGGCAGCTTTGTTGTTACATGACGAAGGTCGTAATAACTCGATTTTAGGAATTTAATAATGGAACCTACGCCAATTATACTTTATTTTGCCATCACATTTTTGTCGTTGAGAAAATCTCCCCATTCATTGTTAACATTTCATTGTGTGTATTTTGTTTTTTTAAGAAGTGGAGGTTTGTTGCTTCGAAAATAACCTGGTATAATGCAGCACACGTATTTGTATGAGCAGCTATGTTAATCGTTTTGTAATTTTAATTTTTAATGTTATGCACTGGTTGAACCCACTTAGGAGTAATAAAATAGTAATAATAATGATAATATGAATTTTTACATGATCTATAGAAATCTCCAATTTGTTTTTTTTTTCAAATGTGTCTGCTAAAACTAACCGTAATTTCCTCCAAAACAAAAATTCTTGTCCTATATAACAGTACCATACTTTGTAATTAAATTGTGTGTGTTTATATATTTCTTTGCAATTCGAACACTATAGACGGACTGTACCAAGAATTTTGTAAGGTAGCTCTTGATTTAACGTTTAGTCGAGATATGAAAAACAAAACTCTGCGAGATTCTTTTTTTTTATAAAACCTTGCAACAAACACCAAAGAATCTGAGTGGGTTGCACAAATTCATTGTTAAGATTTTGCTGAAAGGGGCTATGAAATTATTTATTGGAGAAAATCAAAGATTGATTGTTGTAATCTGTTAGTCAAAGACAAATTAATAATTTTCAGATAAGAACAAGCATTCTAATTGCTTGGATTAAAATATGTAACTTCGTTTTGATTTATTAACACGAAGACAATAGTACCGACTGCCGACTATGTTTCACATAAAAAAGGTCTGCTACGTCATATAACAGAGAGAATTTTATATTATTATTATCTCTACCGTTTTTAAAATAGAGCCAGATTCGATTTTCAAATCAATATGAATTCCACATAACAAACGCTTTATTTAAAATTGTATTTAGTTAGTTATCTGATTTGAAGGTTTAAATCAAAACTACAATTATTAGATACATCAAAATTCCATTCGTCACATATTTACGTTAAAAGTTGCAAATAAAAATAAAAGAGAATACAAAATTAAAAAAAGTAAAGTTTAATTCAAAGCTCTGACATCAAAGCTGTATGCATGCGGTCCGTCATTAATGTATAACTTTGTACTTGTATTTAAATGAATTCCTATACTGTTTACTCTGAAAAAAGAAAGAAATACACACATATTTATATTTGTCTAGCGAATGTTCAGTTCAGGACATTTTTGGTGAGTGTAGCACAGGTTAAGAGCTACCAGTCAATCTGGGATGTGTAAAAACCTACAGTAGCTGTTATGGCAACCCATCTGGAAACCAATAACAGTGCGGTCACAGGAAGAAAAGGACTAATACACATGCAAGAAGTTGGACGAAGAAAAGAGCGACGAGATTGACTGCGTAGCATCTGTGCAGATTCCCAATAATGTGCAGCAGTCGGGAGAAATCATATTAAAATACCTACAGTGTACCCGAAGGTGTATTTGGTAGCCACATACCTGCTTTATGTTTCGTGTGGATGCGAAATCGATACTTATGGTTTCCTTACTCTAATTTCTTATAGTCTAGAGCTTTGAACAACCATTAAGGGAATTATACACGCGTGCATGAATCTCTTCTGCATTGTTACATTTTCCTGTATTATAACCGTCATATATAATGTGATTAAAGCGTACAAGAAAATACCTTGCATGGAGTTTTATATCCAGAAACGCTTCATTAAAAAAAAATTCTTTCGACGTCAATTTTAATGCGGAAATGAAGAAATATAAACGATATAATAAGTTAAATGTAGGGAACGATCCCAATCTCACAAAGTACCCTCAAATTGAAGTATAAATACATTAAGATACTTGGGTGACGAAATTACAAGCACGGTTCGCATCGGAAATTGCAAAATTTGAATGCAGAGATGGAAGGTGATTTCCGTCCGACCACGTGACGTGTTCATTTATTTGCCCGGAACCATATGCAAAAAGTCGTTTTAATGTGCAGATTGCACGTAAATGCAATTAATGTGGCGCATAAGCCCATTTATCAGTATATAGAAATTTATTCCGTACCTGCGTTTCAAACAATAACCTACTAATTTTGTTTTCGTGTTGCAATGCAGCCGATCATAAACTTTCTAATAACATATAATTTTGGCAGGCACCTTTGTTGGAACGAAACGATTAAATTTATTTAAGAGCGAACGACATTTCTTAATTTCGACTAATAATACCTTCATATTGATTGTTAAGTTGCTGGTGTCTACACATAATTCTAGTTATTAAAGTTATATTGCTTCTAAAACACAATAAACCAATTATTATTGTCACAAAAAAAAATTATAAGTTCCTACTTATTGTATTATATTACACGCATATGGGGTGCTTTGTTTTAGATTTTTCAACACGAAAATCTCCTTTGACACTGTAGCGACGCTAACTGAAAAATCGTATCCGTACCACTTTGATACGATTTGAGCAGTGTCGCATTCTGGTACATCTATAATGTGTCCTAAAAAAAAAAAGTGCACCAGTAGAACAAAAGAAAAACCATGGGTGTTCTGGATTTTCTGAGACACCCTGTATATTATTATAGTAATAATTCAAATAACTTTGGCTAATAACTTTAAACTGTTTTCAAGAGTACCAAGCACGATCGTTCTTAAAAAAGATTGTTAAGTCTACTCGTAGAGCCTCATTGTGGAGTATCAATAATGAGGGTTCGAGTCGCACGCAAAATCTAATCAGGTGACAGGTAAATAATAAATTTTAAAAACCTTTTTTGAACCGACTCCAAGAGGTTTTTGCGAATATTATGCATAAGGAATACAATACAAACGAATTGCACTCTATCCTATAGATTCTACAAATGCAAAGTACAAGATTTTTAAACATTTTTATTTGCCTTAAACCTGTCTTTTAAATTTGCAATTAGTTGGTCGATGCACTGAGCAAAAACTGATATTCTATAATAATCCTCAACGGAATTCGTTTGCAGATTTGAGCGCTGACTTTATCTGCCAGTAACTCTTAGAACTCTTAAGTGAAACAATTCTTTAAATAACATGGATGTATAAACAAATATGTCATTAAAAACAGTTTATATTCTGTAATAATGAGATGACATCATTTGCATGTTTTACAGATGCTACTAAATCGCAAGATAAATTTTGCAGGAATATAGAGAGGGTAAGGTGAAGTTGAAAAGCTTTTCACAAACCAGCAATGAAATAATAAATTCGCTTTTTTCCATTGCTGCCAAAAGTGTTGCAGCTGTGGCAAAAAGGCTTCTTACTTTTTGTGCAATATCTTGCAGACTAGAAACAATAGGTTTCAGGAACTCAGCAAAAACCAAAACATTATCATAACGTTTGATGAAACGTGTATCACAGAGGTAAAGAAGGTATTTTTTGACGATTTCGGAGGGGGTCCAGATCCCCTGGTGCAGATCCTAGACCCCTCCCTTGGCTACATGCCTGATGTCAGCATATCCATTGTGTACATAAACAAAATTCTGGAATAATAAATCAGTATTATCATTTAATTGGTTTTACTCAATTTATCTATGTATCGCTGCTAATAAAGAGACATGAGACTGTGTTTCTGGCATACTGGATACAACAGAGATCAACCTTAAAGAAGTTGATCTCACATCACAATCTCCGGACTCTGGTAGATTGTTCAGTACTCAACTTGTATTCTACGTTCAAGAAGATAAAAACTGAATAATTATAATAACGATGAAGAAAACCCAATAACTCTCAATCAAGATCAATCTGATCGAAAGCGTTCAAGAGAATCTCAAACTTCCGAGAGATATTGAGTAATACAAGCAAGATTTGTGACCTAATATAAAAACAAATTATATTGTACATTATAGTTTCAAAAACTTTTGAAAAGTTGCACAGTGTGGATATTGTCCTCTAGTTAAAATAAGTGTTGGATCTCCCTTTTTTAAAACGGGACAAATACGTGCCTGCTTCCATATATTGGAATAGGTAGAACTGTGTAAGATGAGATTAAATAACGAGTGAAGTGGTGTAACAAATACGTATGAACAGTTGGAAGCTAAAAAGCTTGGTACGAGTATCATGTCTATATCAGAAATGAGCTTATCATTCCATTTCCTAATAGCAGTAAAAACATCGTCTTCAGTAACGTAGTTTATATAAATTGGAGGTAGACTGTTCAAACACGATGATATACCACTAAAATTAGGGTTAGAATCGATGTATACACTTGCAAAATAAACTGATTCAGGAGAGAGGAATTGTTGTCCAATGTTATTCTGATTTAAGCCTAAAATTCTAGATCTCTCTTGTTTGCTATGAACAAAAGACCAAACATTTGTTGGATCAGAGGTAATTGAGTCTTCTACATTGACAATGTAATTTTTATAAGTAAGCGAAATTTCCTCGGTGTAGACTGCGAAAAGTATATTTTCCATACATACTGTGCGCTGTATTTTTTTTTCTGTATTAGATAAACAATGAAATTCGTCTACCACGCTGGATAGCGTTGTCGATGCTTGCTTGTATGTAACAAAGGGTTTGTAGAATCAAACATTTCGTATATACTTTTATAAAACTCAGAGCAGGAAACGTTAACATCAATGTGACAAATAAGGAAAGACTAGTTTACATTCCGTAAATTTCCATACAGAATGAGGAAATTTGCCTTTTCAAAATTATACATCTTTCTCCTGAGTTTGCTAAAAAATTTCGGTAAAAATTGTTTTAAAACATCAAAAACAAACGCACAAAGGAGGGTAGTAATTGTCTTTGACTGTTAACTGAACACCATCTCTAGTGACATTGCAATCAAAATTGGATAGCACTAAATCTAAAGTTTGAGTAAGTACCTCCATAGTATCATTATATTGAGCGAGATTAAAAAATAATTCGCTGTTAGGTATAGAAAGAAATATTGAAATCACCTAAGAACATTACCTTAACTTTCTTTGGTATTTCTATAGCTGCAAAAGTTGCAAGAAAAGCTTCTAAATTCTCAGCAGATAACGATGGTGGAACATAAATGACAGCTATATAAATAACTAAGGCACCTACTAAGAGCTTAACGCCCACTATATCAATAGTAAGAAGCACATTGTTGAAGTGGGGCAAGATCTAAGGCAGTAGCAACAAGTGGAACTAAATCAGTGTTAATTACTAGTAAGACCCCGTCTTTAGTAACGTTGTACACTGACAGATCTCGGTCTTTGCAAAAAAAAAATTTAAATGGTCAGTGAACAATTCATTATTTGAAATATCGTAGCTTAACCATGTTTCAGAGAAAGCTATAAGATGGTATTGTGTAGAGCAAATGGCATTAAAAAGAAGTACTACTTCTGATTTTACTTTTCCAACATTTTGATAATAAATTTGCATATGCATTTCTGAAATTATTGCATTATTGTATTGTACAGAATATGTAACATCTGATGAAAATGGTTGTAGTTGCTATGGCAAAGGTAAAAGAACATAATGTTTTAATTTGAATGTTAGCTGCTTGTAGACGTGACACTCATTAAGATCTAATATTGCAACAAGAATTTGTTTTAATACTATTTAACAAGCCAAACTTGATCAGGCCTCTGTAGTGAGAGTTGACTTAATTTGAAGAGAATAAACAAAATAAGACAATGATTTTCCGTGAAATAAAACATGCTTTGAAAACCAGATTCCAAGAAAGTCTAGAGCAGCCACTAATATATTCCTATTTCATAATAATGTTAACAATAAAATTTATATCCAGCTAGTATGTCTTTGGTTAATGAAAAAATTAAAACACCTAAGCGTTAGCGGTCTTAATCAAAATAACAGTCTTTGTTCTGGGTAAAAGTTAACATTGTTACGTTGTTATATTGTTATTTTGCACGTAATAAATGATCTTTCTGCAGGAGGCGTCGTTTAGTTTTATTAAAAGCAACTGACGACAAATTAGCAAATCATCCTTAAGATCCCCCGCTAAAGGTAGATTGTTTATATAATAGTTAACTAAATCATTGTGTATTGACATTTCTCCTGAACAAACTGTTTCTACCAGATACAAAATCAAGCAATGGACTCCAGAGACTATTTTGCCTTATTTAAATAAATAAGAAAGTGACGTTTTGATAGGTGGATTCCCTTTTCTTTAGTCAATCTTTAATTTTCTATGTGTGGATTGAGTCAATACTGTTTACGTAAAAACAATTTAAAGTCTAAGTATGTCACAGGAAGAAGCGTTGCCTCTTCTGTTTTGCATCCTGATGGCTAAGAAACTGCTTAAGAAACGCAACAGTCATGGGTGATGTAGTTTTAGCTATGCTGAGAAAATAATCATCACAAGTACAAGAAGAATCTGATTATAATACTATAAAGCAACATATATAGCCCTTGGAAGACTATCATTGTTCCATTTACGAAGAAGAGATTGGAGAAACTGACTTTTTGAAAATTCTGTGATGGAAAAGTATAGTTTATAACGTGACCTTGCGTTACAAATTAAAATTAAAACAAACTAGGACCCTTATGCCCTAGGCCGGCCGAACTCAGGGGTGGCCTCGAGCATGGGTGTTTGAGGGTGATAACACAATAAAACACAACAACTAACTTTACGACAGTATATTAATAATAAAATAAAAAATTAACTAAAATAGTAAAAGAGAGCACAGGGTTCTTATATTTTACTGATACAGTGAACAATCGAGAAGAAAAAAAATTATGCAAGACAAAATTAATTAGGCCAAAACAATTTATTGCATTAAATAGATGCAACCTTGTAACTTTTAATTTTTATGAAGATTTAACATACATTTTTCTTTAACAATAAAAATTCTTATCTTACAAGCCAGTCGCATACACTAAAGAATTGAAAATTTTTATCAATTGATCTTTAACATTGCAAAGTTATTAGAAAGATAAATCCAATACTAAATGTTTTAAGTTAACTATAAAACGAAATGTCTTATTTACAGTTTTAATGAATTAAAAATACAACACAGTAGCTTAAATTTAAACCCCTTAAATTTAGTAGCAAAAATTTATTAGACAACCCCAATTAAATAAACACCCAAAAAAAATCTATAAATACTTATGAAACGACATTGAAATTTAAGGATATCATTAAACACTCACCATGAAATTTAATCCTAGAGTCGAGTAGTACTACTGGACACCCATGCCTGAAATCTTAATTCAAAACGAAGAAGAAAAAAAAATTCAACATTGCTTCAGTAATACCCAACCCAAATTTTACTAAGATAAAAGGCTAAAAAAGGAAACCCAAAAATGCATGATCAAGAGAACAACAACAAAAAGGTTAACCTTACTCTAAGATTTAGGCCTTTTTTAACACACACTCGCGATAGGGTTTAAATGCGAGGACGCTACACAGCTCTCCTTTTACCTTGCGAGCCCGTCGATTTCTCGCCGGAAACCATTCCCCTCTAGACCAACAATCCAAGAAACAAATATATTTAAATTTAAAAGAGTTATACCCAGCGTCTCACTATCAGAATATTAAAATTAATCAAAAGGAAAATTTTTAACTCAAGATGAAATAGTAAGTGAACGAAAATTAATGTGAAATTTAGCACCCGCGTCTCAAAGTAAAAAACCCATAATGATGTAACAGGAACAGATAAAGTGACCGTTACAAGTTGTTACTGAAAGTGAAGCGTTTGCGAATATCATTAGATTCCAAGCTTACTTTGAGTGAGAACATCACAATCTTACTAGATCCGAAGCCAGTCTTGCAGGGTTTACACATGTCATAACCATCTTCTTCTCCTTCTTCTTCTTGTCTTAAGCCTTTGGCTTGTTTTTCCATTGTTTAGCCTCTTAATTTTCTTGGGAGGTTGATGTCCAGCATTCTCTCCATCGCTTTGGTGGTCTGCCCGGTGGTCTTCGTCCTTCAGGTCTTTCATCTCTGGCTATCTTTATTTATCGATCGTCTATCATCCTTGACACGTGTTCATTCCAGGCTCTTCTTTGTTTTATCCACCTTACTACGTCCTGTGTATCGCAGCTCTGCCTTATGCTATCTTAGTTTGTCTTTAGTTCTACACCTAGATATTTGAGGGACATTACTTGTTCTATTATTTTGTCGTTCACAGCTAGTTTACAGCAAATTGGCTCCTTTGCAATCACCAGCGATTTCCATATGAAATTGTGTGTGGCTGCCAGGTACAAGATATGCAGCATTCTTTGTAGATCGTCTTCTCCTTCCGCTATCAGCACAGCGTTGTTAGCATAGCATATTATTCTTACTGCTCCTTTGTTCAGTTTGAAGCCTTGCCCTGCCTGTCTAACCTTCTTTATTACTTGGTCTTAGATTATGTTAAATAACCTATGCATCCTTATCGTGGAGGTCTAAGATTTCTAAAGGCACCATTAAAACCAAATTATGCATATTATTATAATATGGCATTATGAAGCTCTTGCTTTTAAGAAGTACAGAATGTTTGGGCACATTTTAAAAATCTAACGAGGTTTTTTGGCTCTTAGCCAATAAAAGATCAGTTGTGCTTTGTGCAAGCCACAGAACTAGGTTATATAAAGGAAGAATAAGTTTTAAAGTTGATGTGAAAAATTCCAGTGCTGTTCAAACAGACGTAATAACCATAAACTAAAGTGTTTTTTACATCAACACGTCAGAATCAGGAAAAGCTAAAAATCAATGATCACCGAACATGTGTGGCTAAAACTATTGTATCCAACAGGATAACGTAAGAGTACTAAAAGAGTAAAGCTGGACTTAGAAAATTGAAACAAATTACATAGCAAGCACAAAAGAGGTTAGTTTCGAAGTAAATGCAACCTTTTTGAGCTCATTGACAAGTTTTATGCAAAGATTGTTATTACAATGTATGTTCATAGTGACCTGGCATGCTGTGCACTGCAGCACATGTTACTCCATTTATTTCTAACTGGATTGTTAATACTAGCAGGTAATTAATTTATTCTGATTAAATAGTAGGAAAGGTAACGTAATATCCATATCTATTGGAATTGTAATTCAGGTTCTTAAGTTTATTTAGAGTCTACTTGCAGGCTAAGAAATCATTTTGGGTTAATTAAACCAGTAAGGATATCGTTACTAAATTTCCATTATTTTAGTTTGTAATTCAAATACGGAAAACAATATCAGTTACTTACCCTCCTTCAACTCAAAATAGATCAAATGTTCAAGCCCACCATCACACGAGAATTCTTGGTGTTTATGCAAACAACGTCTAAGTTATACCTTTTCAGAAAACGAAATATCTAAAGACTTTCCTTTGCAAAAACGGTATAAATAGTAATCAAAATAGGACATGAAAAAATAAAAAATAATTATCGAGAAAATTTAATGACACTTTTAAATCCTTTTTTAATAAATAGCCTGTATGCAGGGCCGGCGGGACATGATTTTCCGAAGTATGGAGTGCAAAAAAGGTCGTTACACACATGCAAACCAAACAGGCACGCGGGCGCTGAAAAGCGATTTGACCGATTAAAAAGTTCTTTTATTCTGTATCGTTTATAAATAATAAACAAATATACATTAAATAATTATATAATAAGAAATAAAGAATATACAGGGTGTTTACTAAACACGCGGCAAAGATTCAGGGGGTTATTCCTTGGATTATTTTAAGATTCTTTCTCCTTGAATGATTTTCGGAAAGATGCAGGACGATAAAAGCTTTTCGAAAAAAAACAATACTTTATTCATATGACATGTAAAGATTCTTGATCTACAAAAACTGCTGAAAATAACTACCACCAGCTAGGATGCATACATTTAATTTTCTTCTTGCTGACTGCCGAATTACACCCCTCAATTACAGGATTTCTAAAATCTTTTTCATTTTCCACTCGAGGAGTGTATACTAATATTTTCAAATATCCCATAAATAAAAATTCGAGGGGATCGAGCAGGCCATAAGTGAGATCCACCTCGATCAATCCAGCGATCTTCATAGGTTGCGTTTAAAAACTCACGAGCAACCAGACTAAAATGTCCTGGTGCACCATCATGCATAGACCACATTACGTTTCCCGTTGCCAATGGTACATCCTCTAGGACCCAGGCAGTAATTCTTCCAAAACCTTTCGATACACCTCACTGGTAAGTCTTCCTGGTAGAAATACCAGTCCAATTAGCCAGCCACCCATAATTTCAATCCAAATGTTTAATGAAAATTGATATTGAAAACGATCTTCAAGTAGCGCACGTGGGTTTTCATCAGCCTACACGTAGTTATTATGGAAGTTCCTAATTGCATTTCTGGAGAAATCTGCTTCATCAGTAACAAGAATTAATGCCACTACTTGAGGGATTTGAACCAAAGTTTGCAGAAGCCACTGACAAAATGTAATACGTTGAAGAAAATCAGCTGGAGTAAGTGGTGTGGAATCATCCCGTTTTGCTTCAAGATTTCCACACAGTCCTATTATTCACATTCAAAGCATTTGCTATTTTTCTGGTAGATGTACCTGCATCTTCTTCTACCATGTTCAGCACATTTTTTTCCAAATATAACGTTGTTACTGCTGTTGGCCTTCCTGGTCTTTTATTTTGTTTAAATGTGCCTATTTCATGAAGACTTTGGAAAGTTTTTCTATCAGGAACATGACATGATTGGAAATCGTTCAATGTACAACCGCCTAGCCTCTAACGAACATACATAAAATGCATATCTGTTATCTCGGTGTTCGTACAACCATTCATATTAGAAAGTTTCACTAACAAAACTTTAAAATACGCGACGCAATTAATTTTGACAACTTTCAAAAAGAGAAAATGGCAAGTCACTATTGCAACAATAACAAGTCACAATGAAAACGTATTTCTGAACATGTCTTGTACTTCGTAGGCCCACAGTACACCGTAGTTTTACTTTACTCGTATCGCTCTGTATCTTTGAAACAAAGCGTCTTTCCAAAAATCGTTCAAGGACAAAGAAATCTTAAAATAATTAAGCCGCATGTTTAGTAAACACCCTGTATATGTTAATCGACAAAAATTGAAAATTAAAAAACGAAATTCTCCGCTATGCAACTCCATACTCAAAAAAATCTCAAATATGGAGTGCTCCATATTCACCATATGCCTTCCGCCGGCCCTGCCTGTATGTTTCATGACGTAACAGTGTGTTTTGCGTAAGTGGAAGACTACTGTCTGTCAATATTAGGTATGGCAAGGTTAATATTTTGCTTTCTATTTTTATTTCTAGTGTTATAAAGGATTTTTAAAGACGTATCAATTATATTTACGATTGTGGTGCGTAAATTAATATTTAAATTTATTTTTTAAAATAAAAATTGAGTTTGGCTTTGCAACTAATTTTTATCTTTCCGATTCTACTTATTAAATTATTATTTAACTCAAAACTAAAGAATAAGAATTAGTTCAGAATAATTTATTTAGAATTCGAGTCTTATCCCACAAAACTTATTATTTGTATACGAGTTCATGAACAGTGAAGAAAAGTTAAATAATTTTTATTTTGTTTGTTATTTTAATTTCTTTTTTCAACTGTAAGTTTTCGAAATAATTCTAAACAAACAAAACAGTACACTATGAAAACGACTTTGTTATAAAATACCCCAGAATTCGATCGAAGTAAATTAACTTAATTTTGAGGAATTCTGGTATTTTATTTATTATTATTATTACGCTTTCTAATTTGATCTAAATCAATTTGTTTGGTCACTCTTTAGATCAGCATACCGTCGGTTTAGATTTAGCAGCAGGCAGTTTCTGTTTTTCTCTTTCTCTTATCATTAAAATTAAGTAATGTCGTAGATTAGTATTTTATTTGATTTTAAGTAATCAAATTGATTTAGAGATCCCAAAATAGACCTCAAAATATTCTTTCAACTCTGAAAATGTAACAATATGAATGTGTATATAAAACGATAATAGAATTTGGAATTTCCAAAGAATGTGTTTAATGATTTGTACGATAACTAAACAGAACAATAAATTTCGGTTGCGTCCTGCTTTAAATTCAACATTAGCAAAGAAACTGTTTAGTAAGTAACGCTAATTCTGGTTATTATGGTTGAAAACAAACATTAAAATTGCATATAAAATTTAAGCTCAAAGGATTTTGGTTTAAAGCGTGTATGCTGCAGCATAATCAAATGCAAAATAAAATTATTACTGCCGCTTTCAACAACTGGGAAACAATGTAAACAAGTCCTGAAATTTGTTGTATGAGCACATACCTACATGACAACAGAAACTTTGAGTAGGTTTGTAGGTATTGTCTAATTTGAACAATGTAAGTGGGTTTATGAAGCGTATTGTCAATTTATAATTAGGTTAAACGAGTTGTGTTAATTTGTAGAATAGGAATTAGGACTGCAAGTTACAACCGAGTTCTGTGTTTATATGAGATACTGTTGATTTCACTTCAGTGTCAAAATAATGCGAAATCTGCCTGTATTAACGAGCACTATATATTCTGTATTGTAAATCTGCTTTGAATATTTGATAATAACTATAATTAGTGAGAGATTTGGTAATGAATAAATGTATTTATGGTTTAAAACTAAATATTAACATACGGGAAAGCAAGCTAGCATTAAATTTGGTTTTGCTCTCAAATAACTGTAATAACGAACTTTCCCTAAGATTCAATAAATTTCGACGTTTTAAATCTCAGTATCTTATGTTAAGCTTTTATAGGTCAAAGGAAAGTACTGTTAAGAAAGAGAACTCGGAGAGGAAAACTCTAACTTATGTGAAACTCCTGTAAATAACTTATATATTACTCGTCTCCCCAATATCGAGGCAAACCCGGCAATACTATCGGTAATAAAGTTTTTGTCACAGTTCGGGTTTAGAAGTGGCAGATAGTACCTCTCAAGATAGAACTTGTGCACATCTTGCATACAGATTACGCACTTACCGCGCCAACCATAGTTTCCGTTTCAATTACACAGCGGCAAGCAACTTAATCAAAAAACATCAAAGGGAATGACGTTTGGTTCTGGTTCGCTCGGATTTGCGGGTTAATCTGCGATTCAAATACGAACCGCCATCTGAATAGAGAATTAAGACGGCTGCCTCACTTCACTTGCTACATTGACACCTTAAGCTCTCTTATTTGCCTCCCTATTGTTATGCAGGCCCGAGTGTTGTACAAGTGTAATCGGCTTGTGGCCCCGTGCAGTCCGGAAGTGTGTAACCGGATGCGTAATGGCGCCTGAGCCCTCTCACCCGATCTTTTAACCTCCTGATACATGCTCTACAGCTGGATGCGTTCCGAGCTTAGCAAACATACAATGTTTGCCCTTCCCGGTTTTATATACCTCAAATATCCTTTAATACGCCAGTTAAAGAGATATAATCATTATTTTTTGAGCGAATTTATGCGGCAATTTATTTGATAAAAGCTCAGATTAAACATGCATTAAATATTGTAATTGCACAAAAAGCAAAATGGAAGTTTTAAAAATGCAAAAGAGGATTAATCCCCTCTGTCGTTGCGGATTCAGCACTTCTACTGTTTTTCATGAGAGACGTTGAGAGGCTGAAAGTTGGAATTATCTCCCAAATAACGATCAAAATTTAGCTATGACTGCCATAGGCTAACAAAACCATATTTTACAGAAATTCACAAATTTAAAACATGGAACTTCTTTTCTCCAAAAATAATTACAAATTTTTATTAGAAACTGTTGAAAAAAATTTAATATATAATTGAAATTAACTGGCACACAAAATGCAGAATTATATGTAGGTTTATTGCGACAAAATTAAATTGTTTGACCACCATAAGCGAAATAATTAATCGCATTACTTGCTTTAATTAAGTCATTTCATAATCATAAATAAAACATTTGGGAAATTCAGCTGATATATGTATTTATAAATACGATACTTGATAAATGAGCTGTAATTTTATACTGCGGCAATGTAGATATATAGACAGTCCCGTATGTACATAATTTGTAAATTTTAAAGGTCGCCTAATTTATACGTCTTACTTTATTTATTTTAGTTATTCTTTATTTTACTTTTCGTAATTATTTGTAAACCATCACGTAATACACAAAAAGAAATTGTTTTCTTCGTTTTGTTTATAAAGCCTAGAAGTGATTCACTTAAAAGCCGCAAATTACTTAAATTATTTTTGCTTTTAGCTTTAATTTTAGAATTAACTAACATCAATTCATCTTTGTGTGATAATTCTAATTTTTTTGACTATAATCATCGAAAGAAATAACAATTATTGAGAATTAAGTATTTTTATTTTAAACAACGCGTAGAAATTTTGACTTTCATTTGAAGAAAAATTTCGCTGATGAGGAATAGTCCTCAACCTGTTCCACCCAGAATTAAATGTTTCATATCCAATTCGTTAGTGCTACTGGAGAGTAGTTGTTGCTCAAAAGGTTTGAGGGTTCCAGCTTACGGTGGCTGAGATACACTAGCAAATGGGTTGAAACTTGGCATGTGTAGTTGCAGATTTCAACCACATCTACGGTATTTATTCCGAGTTGATTCTTCCATTCTTGCACTAGTTATGAATTTTCATTTGCCCTATCCCCCTAAAATTTCCAAAATTAAGTATAGAAGAACAGCTTGGTTACGTATGGTTCTGTGTAGTTTATGATAACCCCTTGGTATGGGGGGTTTTGACTTTTGTCTTTGCCTTCTTTGTCGACACGTCTGAAGCCTGAGATACGAATTTTTGAATTTTATGAATTTTTTCCCAAAAATTCAACTTGGTTGGCGTATCTCAGCCACCGTAAGCTGGAACCCTAAAAGCTTTTGAGCAATAACTATACTCTCCTCGCGAGTTCAGTTGGTAAACTAATGATTCGGTGTATCAAGGATGTGGCATTGAATCCTAGATAAAATCTAAAATTTTCTGTTATTAATGTTTAATATTTATCAACACCTTCCCTTCGATTTCTGGCAAATATGTTTCACTATATATACATCTAATCTCTTTGCCAATTTAGAAAAATTATATTACAAGTAGGGCATGGAATTTAACATGTACTATAGCAAACCAAGCATTTTGACAAAAACACGTAATGTATTTTGCACAATTCTAGACCCAAGCAGGTTTACCCATTCTTTCAGACGTAGCTCACGTGAGTGTCTTTACTATCTGCCACACATATTTTGATTTGGCTGAGCTAAACTTTTGTGCTTCTTGGATACGTGACATTATTAATTAGCACTTAACGAAAAGTTCCTAATTCAAATCGAAGAAACGCCACATACATAAATACTTGTAAGAGTTTGAAATATTCGAGCCTTCTAAATCTTAAAATTAAGTTGAAAAATTCCAACTTGGACAGGATCCAATCCTGTGTCTTTAAAATCCTTGCGTCGGGTGCTTTAATCAACTAGACCACCAAGCTATGCCCTGCTTTGCTTAACAGTTAGGTGGCAGTGTACTTATCAAAGTAATTGAGATTATTGAAAATCAAAGGGAAACGTTAAAGAGCAGCTAATCTCTACTGTTAGTTTTACTGGAAAATCCGAATGTGTAAGAGCAATTACAGGTAAAATTGAGTTGTTAGAGGAACTTATACTAGATAAAATGAGCAGGGACGGCCTAAAATGTTAAATTAGGAAAGCTACTGCCTCGGGGCTTATAGATATCGCTGTGCAAAAACCAGTAACAAGAGATGTAAATTGCATGTCTGAAAGACAAAAATGCAATAAATAGTTGGATATGTTAACTTAGAGGGCGGGACACCGACATTGTCCCACTCAACATTTTGCGTTGTCAAGAAGCAGAAGATTCTATAACAAAAAGGAATAGCTTGCTCTGTTGTCACTCCATCGTGCTGACTGATTAGATCGAGTAATTAACTACGAGGTAATTTTCTCACTTCGAGCTTTCTTTCACAAGACCATTAAAGTTCGAGGAAAAACTTATATGCCAACACATTGCAAGGCGTATTTAAGTTTTGGCGTGGTCGTAATATTTCGGAAAATAAAAATATTTCTTTTCACATCATTTCTAAAGAACGAAATTGCATAAGACTGTGAATTATTATATTCGTCTAAACTATTTTTGCACTATATAAGGAACACTGTCTTAAACCCTGAATACATTAGACCAAGGTGACTTGCCTCAGACGTATGAAATCCGCATGAGATCTGTTTAAGAAATTTTCTAGATGAGATCTTTGTGTTCACTCTCAGTTAGAATTGAGCGAAATACTGAAGTAAAGTGCCTCAGTTACCAAGAACCAAGTACTGAGCTCAAATGTTTCGAATTACCAAGTAATAATAAATATTTACAATTAAAAAAGTGCTTTAGTTTAAGTACAGTAGCTGCACACCAAAGCATCAATCATCAACTACCCCAAAACGTTTCAAGTTTTTGTAAAAGTTTTCTAAATTGTGAAAACGCTTCAAGCCCTATTAAATTTTGTACAAATTACTGAAAGCTTCAAGTACAATTGCAAAGGAATTCAAATACCAAGCACCAAGCACTCATTTGAAAAAGTAGTTCAAGCAGGCACTTTACCAAAACACTTTGCCCAGTTATGATTTTAGTGCATTATACGAAGCCTATAACTAACCATGTTGCTTTGGGTGATGGAACGCTTAAAAATAAGCAAGCAATTGTTGTACATCTGTCTTAAACTCAACCGTTTCTGAGGAAAAGATTGTCCAAGTTTCTGTATTTCAGTGAGACATTTAAAGTAATGAAGTTAAAAGTTAAATAATTTTCATGATTTTTGCCAAACATAAATGTTATCTTTTATTAATTGTTCGAAATTACCTTTTAGGTTAAATGATACCAACATACACTTGAAAACAATTCATTTTTAGTTTTATTGATTTTTATTACGTAATTTCGATAAATAGGAAAAATCTTCCTATTTCCTAAGAAAGACTTATTACGTATTTGTAGAGCAATGTCTACCTATAGTTAGTTTTGGACGATATGAACCTCATGGACCTCCACGTGCCTATGAAACTGCTCAGACTTTCTAAATTGTTTAAGCTTTTTGCAGTATGGCAGAAAAATACGAGGTTTCTTCCTCGCCAGCAGTATATTGTGTGTACTTTACTACTGGTTTCTAAACCAGATGGTTTGTTAATCAAGTTAGGTTATATGAACCAATGAAATTTTCCTTACTAACATTTTATTTTTATTTTAGGTCTTCTAGGATTTGCTTTAGAAGGGTTTCGATGAAGAAACTGAAACTATCGTCAGTGGAAACTCTGTGCTAGTGTTTCGAATTTTTCTTTCCAATCCGTCGATGTTGTTTGAACAAGAAACAAAAAAGCTCTGTTGACCGTATGGCTAATCCTCACCCAACTTTAGCAAACAACGTTTGAAGCTGAGGGTATGTTCTCTAACTTTTCTCAGCTATACTATAGTTCTTTCCTGGCTCTTCACTGATATGATACAGTTCCTTAACTATGTGGAACAAAATTACCTTACCTCACAATTAAATTTGCTGTTCTATCACTGTACAAATATAGGAGTACTAATAGGAGTATCAGTATTTTTCTATTGGTTAAGGGGGATTCCTTCGGATAATTAATAATTAGTTGTGCAGTGCAAAGTCAATTTTGGCAAGGCCAAATAGTTTTTCTGCAACGTTTAAGCGGTCTCTGACTTAGGATTCTGTACAAGCCATAATGACATTGCACAGTTTAAGTACTTTTCCGTAAAATCCTAGACTAACAGAGTCATGTGATAATTTTACCAAGATTGCTACCAATATCTACTCTTTCACAGCAACGTTTCTACGGAATATACTTTGTGAAATTCAGTCATGGCAAGAAGAAAATATACCGCCCATACAGGGGAGTTGAGAAAAATTAGCAACATCTTATTATCTGTTTATACCATCAAAGTACAATCTTCGATTTTTATTCTTGATGATGTATCTTGTAATTTTAAAATGGGTTGCAAAAGACGATTGGACAAGCGTGCCTAAATTCATCAGCCGTGAAAGAATCAACTATAAATTATAAACGAATAAAACCAGATAGGATTTTAGTGGAATAGGCTCACAGTAAAAACATGTGCCGAAAGAATTACCTTATGGGTAATGTGAAAACGAGCTTAAATTACAAACTACATGTTTACCAAAAAAACTGTAAAGGATCAATGAAAGTCTTTTGTTAGATATCGGATTATATTATCTTATGGAAGACGTCTCGCTCTAGATGTCCTTCTGAATCATTTTTCTTGTTAAATTAGTCGGTTTTGTGAAATTCACCAGAAAAACTGTGTTAAACTGATTTTTTGGCAACGCTCTTCAAACTACCCTCAGCTATCTCCATAATCAAACAGAAATAGCCACATTGTTTCCCAAACTGGCCGATAGTTTCTACTGCCAAGATGTTGAAATATAACAAGATTACGTACGTTTCAGCAACTGTACTGTTTTAGTTGTACTTACATGTGAAGCACGTGTGATGATATTAAAAATGTAAATGTGATGATATTAAAAATGTAGAGATATTTGAAAATGATAAAAAAAGAGAGTATAAAAAAAGTTTTGTGTTTGATAAATGTAATGACAGTAAAATATAAATAAATTAATATTGTCAAGAAAATAGCGTTTTAATAAAAAAATTAAGAACCAAACGAAGAAAAATAAGGACTCTGAGAAAAAGAGCTCTCCATATCATAACATAAAAATTGGCGCCCAACGTGGGGCAAGTTAAATAAAAGACATAATTATCATTTTGTTAGTTGTCTGTTGGTAGTGGAAAGATGTCAAAGCGAGGTAAATCGGTAGATAGTAGAAAAAGGGACAAAAGAGAGGAAGAAAATATTGAAATTGAACAGATGGAAGAAGAAAGTACAAGTATGGAGGAGACCATGGGAGATGTTGAAAAGGGAGATAAAGAGCAAAAAGAAATAAGACAACAACAACCAGATTTACTTAAAATATTAATAGAAATGAAACAAGACCAAGATAAAAGATTTGAAGACCAAACTAAAAGAATAGAAAACCAAACTAAAAGATTAGAAGAGATTAAACAAAATAATACTAAAAGATTTGAAGAAATCATTTATAATCAAGAGAAAAGATTTGAAGAAATTAAAAGAAAATTTGAAGATCATGAGAATAGATGGGATAATATTGTTAAAAACATGAGAGGTGAAATACAAGAAGAGGTGAATAATAAGATAGATGAATGTCAGAATGAAATGCGTAGGAAAATAGAAAGACACCAAGAAGAAATTATCAACATGTTACAAATAAGGGATGCAGATATAAATGAGAAAATTAAGGAGCAAGAAAAAGCACAAGAGAACTACCAGCAGAATGTGAAAATAGAATTAGAAAAAATAAACAAAAATGTTGAAGAGAAATCAACAGCAGGTAATCATGGACCAAGTCAATATTGTATATTAGATAGCGGGATTCAAAATATGGCAAAATTCTCAGTAAACCACAAACCAATAAATCCAAAAGAAAGAATTAACAGGTTACCAATAAGAAAGGCAAGTCTTAAAAATAAGATAAAGAACAATTACAAAAAAGAAAAAAATATCAAAATAACAATGATAATAAAGAAAAATTGAAATGTACTATTAATTGGCAGATTAAACTAAGAAGAGCAAGAAAAGCGGAAAGAAGAAACAAAATGAAGATGACAATGGAAAATAAAAGATTGGAGGGGATCAAAGTCAAAGGAAAATCTAAAAATAAGATTAGAAAGAAAAATAAGGAATCGAGATATAAAATATTTAAGAAAGATAGTAAATCCAAAATAAGGATGGAAAAATATAAAATGATAATCAAAAAACATTTAAAGAATTTACTATCAGGAGTCAGAGAGGAACAAAGAAATTACAAATACAGAAAAAGAAAGAAAATCAAAGAACTAGAATAAATGCTACAAGGGAATGCTAAAGTAAAAATTAGAAGCCAATGTTGACAAAAATAACCAAAGAAGAATAGAGAACATTGCGTAGTAGGTTTGACAAGAAGGTATGAATGATGCTTGAATGAATGTGTTAAAGATAATCATAACGAGTTAAATAATTATTAATGAAGTATTATTAAAATGATGATAATTATGAAGATTTGAATATGAAGTTAGTAGAATAATAATGATAATAATAATAAATAATTAATGATATGATTGATAATATTAAAAGAAAAGGTCAAAATATGATCCTTAATATGAATAAGTAAAGATCAAATATGATATTGAAGTAGATAAATGAGGCAGGGAGTTAAGTTATATGAAGAAAACGTTACTACTAGAGAAAATAAATTTTGCAATTTTTTAAGAAGTTGTAGAAAATGATTTGTATGAATGCAACATGAATGAAAGCTAGTTGGAAAATAGAGGAAGATAAGGGAGAAATAGGAAGGAAATGTGAAATAAAATGAAAATATCGAATATTGAGTTAAAAAAAACAATAAAAAAAAATCTTGTATAAAATGTTAATAATGCTAACTAAACTTATAAAATTTTAAATTGTTATTCTGTTGAAATAATGTAATGTCAAAGTGACAATTAACAAATGTCAAAAATGACAATTAACTAATGTCAAAAAAAAATTAATGAATGACAGTTGCCTAATGTCAAAATGACGTTCGACAAATGTCAAAGTGCAAGACCGTCAATTCAAATAATTAAGGTTAGAATAAAAACATAAAATAAAACACCATTAAAAAAAATGATTATGTATATCATGAAACAAAACAATATCTATTATATTACATAAGACAAATAAAAGAAACAAAGATCAAATTGTAATGGAATTCACAATTGAGTATATTTTAGTTAATATTAATCAAAATTTAAGCTATAGTATAAAACGCTTAAAATTTATATTAATATGGAGGGGAAATGTGATGATATTAAAAATGTAAATGTGATGATATTAAAAATGTAGTGATATTTGAAAATGATAAAAAAAAGAGAGTATAAAAAAAAGTTTTGTGTTTGATAAATGTAATGACATGTAATAACCAAACGAAGAAAAATAAGGACCCTGAGAAAAAGAGCTCTCCATATCATAACACTCGGTAAGAAATTGAATCAGCACAAACATTGTTTTAAAGAAAATTTGTATTAAAGTTGTTACCTGTGAGTTAGAACATAAAGTTAAAGAGAAAACAAATGAAATTGAATACCATAAGAGAAACTTAAAAATGTCTTGTGCTTAATAGTATTTTATACTACAAATTTTTGCTTAATAAATTTAGAGTTGCTTTAATTTCATTACTTTAGACGTTTCGTTAGAACAATCAACACAGGAATATGATTATTGTCGTTTCTACTCCTTTTGGTTAAAATAACGTTATAATGAACTAAGGTTCTTAAAGTTTGAAATTTACATAACATTAAAACCTAAAGGTCCTTTAAAATCCTCATCCAAATAAATACTTTGAAACAAAAACCGCGGAGTACAAGAGGGTTAACGTTAACGATACGACTTCTGTAACATGTGGCGCATAAACTGAATTCACCATTTAAAACACGAAAACCAACGCTGAACTTTTTTATCATTTCAAACCCACACTTTTAAAACATAATCACATCAGGAATCACAAAAAACATCAATAAATTGGGTATCATTTAATTATATTGCGCCGTTCGTAGTAATTGCAATTTGTTCTCTCTTTATCACAATAGGTATACATTTATAAATTTATGCAGTGAAGCAGTGATTCATTATAAAATAAACTAATTATAGTGTTGGACGTTATTCGAGCACTGCAACGTAATATTAACGTTATCAACTACACAAATATTTTACTAAATTGATGGTTAGATAAAAAACTAGAGCAATTAATTAAAACGATATCTTATCACGCTAATTGAATTTGTACTGGATGTAGACCATGCACGGGTTTGAGATGTTATTGCAAGCACATGAAAATGCATTGCATAGCCTTAGCTAATAAAATGAAAGCATAGCAGGAGATAATTCGCTCACGTATGATGAACGACGGCGGCGGCCGCCTTGGAAAGGAAACTCGGAGCGGTTGAAGCCCGGAGTTATGTAAAGGTCCGTTATTAGTCAGCGACCTCCCCGGAAATTAGACGATGAGATATGTGCAAGCCTGACCTCCATGTTTTAGGCGTTTCATGAGATAGAAGACATCGATAGCACCGATAGTTCAGTTTTAGTGGTTAAGAAATTTATTACTGCAAACAAAAAGTTTACTTCACCAACTATTTAAATTACGTTCGGCGATAATAACTTTGATAAATTTTAATAATAAAGGTTGACAGCTACGCGGTTATTACGTTCCACAGTAAACTTGGTTGTTTATTTAAGGCTTATTTTATTAAGATCAGAAATTTACTAATGAATCAGATACATTTTACATTAATGCTATTAATCTAAATACTGAAGAATAAATAAAAATTCACATTTGAAGTTTGTAAACTAAAGATACAAGAAGTTTAAAATGTTAACAAAATGATTAAATTCAGATTACATAGTGTATCGGATACTCCGTGGTGTTATAAACCGATTACGGACGTTACAAATAAAACAAAATAATTACATAGGTAATTAACATCAGTTACTAACTATGACAAAGCTGCTCTGCTAACAACAACAAATATTTTCCAAATCATTAATTAGTTAACTCGCAAATTGTTCTAAAAGAGTCACAAATATATAAAAGGTCTTCTAAGATTTTTCGATGACATTTAAGGTATACTTTTCTGGCACAATTTTTTATTTGCCATTCCTTAAAACGTAAAGATCTTCTTGAGATGAAAAGTGTCCTGCAAGACTTATAACACATCTTATAAAACCAATAATTGATCTTTTTAAATATTGAAGAGGTGAACAAAAGGGTGAAACTACTGTCATATTGAATACTATTATCCTGTAATTGCATTGTGACACCGTCCCTCTAAATAGGTATCAAATATGAACATTTGGTTTTCGTAATTCTACTACTGGGTAGATCAGAGGTGGGGAAATTTGGCACGCTTGGCCAAATTAGGCTATATAACGACAAAATACGTTTGCATGTTTTATAGTAGGTACAAACATTAAAACTAAATTTTTTGATCAAATTTTTGCTAAAAGCTGAAAAGTTAGTTTTTGCTCAAAGCTCAAAAGCAAATCTTTGCTGATTTTGATTTTCTACGAACCAATTCGATCCCAGATGCCAAGTTTACCCGCCTCAGCTGGTACATAGCAGCCTCAGATTTCAACCACGTATATTGTGGTATGGTATTTGACTTTTATCTACAAAATCGAGATAGGTTACGATATTAGCATATTAGAAGACAATAATTGAATTTGATTTTAAATTTACTATTATTTACTGGTAGGTAGTACTAATAATGGAAGATAATTACATTTAAAATGCTTCAAACTTAAAGTCATTGGTTACTGAAGGTAATTCTCAACTTGCAGTGACATGGAATTTTACAAGGTTAGATGTCCAGAGTATGAAATCGTCACGGAAAAATATCCTTAGTTGCTAACGTCAGCGAAAAAAATAAAATAATAAAGATAAGGAATAATTCATTTCGGGCATCCTTTGTGACCTAAATAAAAGTAGTTACGAAACGCTACTGGACTTGCCGTTTCTACAAAATGTTTATAGTTGGGCTACTGAATTAATTAATGTTCCAAGCTTTTAAAATCACTATCTGGTAAGAAGATTTATAACAGTTCAACAACAACCAACGCGCTATGAAAAGTTTTGAAACACCATCTTGTTTTTCGATGAAACCCACATTCATCTTACTGCAGAAAACCAAAGACTTCGTATTTGGAGGCAATCGAGATGTTAGTTTCAGATGCTCTAGTAGAATGCCTTACCCAGTGTGAATTTTCAAGAAGAGCTGGAATTACGGTTGATAACAGAATTTCAATGCCAAGATAGGTTTGGAAGAAAACAATGATATCTCAAATCGAGGCAAATATAGATTAGGCGCAGAAACAGCAGAGGAGATATGTTGATTGATTATTGCAGAAGCGAAAATTTATATTATATGAACTCCTTCATGGAGAAGCCCAAACGGTAATGTGAAGAACGAGATTGATTACATTATTACCAACGACAAGGGAATCTACCAAGACGTTACAGTCTTGAATAGATTTGATACGAACAGCGACCACCAGCTAGTAAGAGCAGTCATAGCAATGAACACTAAATATGAAAGAATGAAACTACTGAAAAAACAAGCTCTTTCAACGACCAAGGTCTTAGAACAGAACAAAGAACTATTTCAGGCTTTAATTCAGAGAAAACTGGAAAACAAGGAAGAACTAGAACAAATAGACATAGATAAGCTCACAGAACATGTAAGTAATAGTCTACATGTAGCAACCAAAGAAGTATTCACAAAACATAAAAACAGGTGACAACAAAATTACTAACCGCACAAGACAACTAATAAAGACAAGAAAAGAAACAAACCGAGATACTGAAGACTATAAAGAAATTAATAAAGAAGAAGACAAGAAGATAAGCAAGAAAGAGAAAAAGAAACAAACCATGATACTGAAGACTATTAAGAAATTAATAAAAAAATAAACAAGAACATAAGAAAGGACTTACAAGACATACAAACCTTGTTAAGAATACTATCGAAAATAACAGAAATATGAAGGTTTTACGAACAAAAAGATCGAGAAGAACAAAAATTGTTACGCTAAACAACAAACAAAAAGGTATAATAATCAATAATAAAGACGAGATTGTATGATATGATATGATACAAGTCTTTTATGAACAACTATATAGTTCAAGGGGAAACCAATGAAATAGACAACTACGAACTAATGACAACTTTCAAACAAATTAAAACGAATAGAAGCCGTGATAGGAATTGCAATAATTTAGATTTAAAAACTGTTAAACAAATTGCTGAACAAATGCTTGTTGTCAGGTAAAATACCAAAAATGTAGAAAAATGCTGCAGTTGTTATTTTATGGGAAAAAGGCACAAAAAACAATACAGAGAATTATCGCCCAATTAGTTTGCTATCCCATTTATATAAGATACTCGCAAGGATAATAACCAACAGACTGACACATAAAATGGACTAATATCAACCTCCGGAACAAGCTGAGTTCCAAAAGGGATTCAGCACAATAGACCACTTGCAGACATTACGCAGTCTTAACGAGAAAGTTACGAAATGTAATGTGCCCTTGTACTTGGCTTTTGTCGACTCCTAAATGTGGCCAATTTTAAGAGCACTAGATAACGCTAGAATAGACATCAGATACTCCACCCTTATTAAATATATGGCAATGCATATATCCAGATACTAACAAATGAAGACACAAAGACCCAGAAAATTTCAATTAAAAGAAAAGTACGTCATCACCAAAACTATTCACGCTGGCACTGGACAATGTTTTTAATGCCCTGAACTGGCGATATAAGGGATAAATATATAACGTAACACGCTTAAATAATTTACGATTTGCTGACGATATTGTTCTTATCAGAACTTCAATAAATGAATTAACGTCTATGTTGGAACAACTGCATCACGTATCGACACAAATTGGACTAGAAATTAACCTGAAAAAGACAAAGATAAAGAGCGCAAAGCAAATAAATATTACCATCGATAATCTGTCATTAGACAACATATCCGAGTATATGTATATACCTCGGTCACAAAATTCAACTGGGAAAAGAGAACCGAACAGCAAAAATTTCCTGAAGAGTAAACCATAGTTGGGCAGCATTTGTTAAGCTCTCATTTATCTTCAAACTTCTCAAACGAAAAGCGTATGAGTCATGCATACTGCATGTTCTTACATACGGCGGCCCTAACACGTAAGTCCATGAACAAACTTCAAGTTGCACAGTGAGCAATGAAGAGAGCTATACTTAGGATTAGCTTAAGAGATAAAGTCCCAAATGAGGATATCCAGCAAAGAACACAGTTAACTGATGTTCTGAAGAGAACTGAAATGCGGATGGGCTGGACACGTAAGCAGACAGGACAGCGACAAATAGGCGTACAAAATTTCAGTATAGCACCCAAGAGAGAATAAGAGGAGTGTGGAAAGATCTCAAAGGAGGTGGAGAAACGACAACCAAAAATTCGCGAGAAAAAATTGTAATAAAACTGCTATAAACAGAAACAGATGGAAACAATTGGAAGAGGTCTACATCCAGGAGTGGATGAACATAGTCTGAAAAGAACAGAACTTCAGTCTCTGTTTACATTCCATATTCTATATTGAAGACATTTTCAGAGACTATTTTTGACTACAATGTATGGGTGTCGTGATGGCAAGTTTGTCATTATAGAAATTATGAATGATAATACAAAAGATGGGTATCTGGAAGAGTATAGAATTACAAGTTTAAAATAGCCAGTGATATCTTCAGGCATAGATCTCGTAGTACATATATAAGATATTTTCTAGACGTGTTCACTATAAGAATAATCTTTCAAGAACGATTAAAGAACTGCAAGTCAAAAATGAAAAACATTACACGCGATATTGATAGTCCCTTTTCAAGATTCAGATGTCTCAGAACTCGTCTTGAGGATAAAAGTGGAATAGTGGAATAAAAGACTAGATAAATAACTAATGCACCTTGTAGTGGTGTCCTATTAGTTGATCTGTAGCCAGTGAGAAGCGCTGTACTGCAAAAATGCAAATAATGGAATTTTAAAAATTTAAAACTTTTGTGGATGTTATCTAGGACTAAAACATCCTATCGTGCAAAAATCCAAAAAGGTAAAAAAGGAGATTAAGTGATGACTGTAATATAATCAATCTACTATCTCTGGTAAAAACAGAACAATACAATGTTCAGATGAAAATATCGAAAATATCCTAACACCAAGGAAATGGAGGCAAACAAGTTATATTAAAACAAAAATATCCTCTGTCAAGATCATATTTACAGAAAGTCTCAAAGTAGCTAACAGTACGTCTGTCGAACAAATTTCTAAAAGTCGTCACTATACATTACTTTCTATTTTCGAGTCACAGGGTATACTTTCACTTTTAACGTCTAACGGACTCTTGTCATTATGTTGACTCTCATTACTATTTATAGAACTACCTGAGTTAGATACTGCCGTAAACACTACTTATGTTAGACAAATCATGATACCTACATCTTTGTGTTTTTCTAACTAACAATTTGGTATATTACGCAAAGGTTTTGCCTTTGTCTTCATAGCCAGCCGTGATCTCAGATATAATGGATCAGGGGGATATTACATCTTAAAGTAAGCCGGTTTTGTACATTGTTGCCGTTTTCAAACGTTTTAGATCATTATTCATTATTATCTTGGGTCATTTAGACTAGTACAATCGGCATGATTTCTATTTTCGATTTCAGGTTTGGGAAAGTCTGATAATTTGAACTCTTTTCTGTTCGAGATGAAAGTATTCTTGTGGCGGCGATCCAAGGTGATGCCAAGTTGGATACTTGAAAACACCTAAACGGCAACGGAGGTGAAAATCCAAAAGACTGCCCAATAATGATTACATTATTAGTAAATGTAATTATTGCATCTTTGCTGTTAGAATAAAATTTTAGTAATGATGATATTGTTTTGAAAGCCTGGAGAGCAATAATTTCTAAAAATGAACAGAGGCAAGAAAAGTGAAGATAAAAAGAAAAACTGTTTTTGCCCTGATGTGGTTATAAGATAAAGAAAGAAGATTGTTACGTACACATTAATTCTCAGAGACAACTATGATTAAAAGCTTTATGGATTTTTGATCTTGATAAGAGTTTAGTGAAAGCTAAAGGAATTGAGTGCAAAATATTCTCTAGATCAGTAATAAATTTTCTGAGATAGAAGGCTAGACTTGTAAAATTTTTCCTTACATAGCATTCCCACTATAATATGGAGGCAGATCTCTAGAAAAAGAAGTGGTCTTAATAGTAAATCTTTAATTAAGTAGCTCTTTTTCTTCTAATCTCAAAAACAAAAACAAAGGAATGGAAATCATGTGCAATGCTTGTAGACACCTTTGCAATATTTTTTCTTCACGCAAGTAAAAGAAAGATTCTTTTTAACAAACCAAAACGAAAAGTTGAAGATGAATGCTTAGGTAAACGTTTGATAGATTAAATGAATGGATGCTGTTAAGAAGCAGAATTTTGCTTAGACCCTATTATTGACTTTAAGAGGGGAAGATATATAACAGAATAAATCTAAAGAAATTGCAATACTTGAAAATGAGTATAACAACAGAAGTGATCGTGAACTTTTCTCAGACAATTTTCCTAGTAGACAAAATTCTAGTAGTATAAGTAGTTGGAGGATAGCCAGAACAACGCAAAGATTGGTAGACTTTATTATTTTCTCAACAATTCAAGTGACTGTAGGCAGTATGATTGTCTAAATAGCTAAGGTAGCGCTGAAATACATATAAAATGGTTTCTTAAAAAAATTTAAAATCAGGAAAGAAAAGTGTTTGGAATTTCTGCGAATTTATTTGAGAGAACAAGATAATCTTCATTAATGATTTTTCTTCTAAAACTCCAATTCAAAATTTGAAACAAAAAGAAAAAATATCTGTCTTTCTTGGATTCCCATCGTCGATTGTGTAACAAGCAAATTAATAACAAATTATTGTTATAATCAGCAATTAAACAGTTTAAAGAAATGGAAGGTCGGTATGTCATACTTTTAGAAATCGCCTTGTATAGTGTAAATAATAATCCTTGATAACATAGAGGTAATCGTTCTGCACAACTTTCCTGAGCAGTAGCGTTTTTTGATATTTCCGCAAACAACGACACTATCTACCTATTCACTACTATCTTTTAATTGAAATTATCAGGCCAATAGTAAATTAATCTTCCTTCTTTCTTTGCGTCTAAATTAGAGGTTTTCTCTTTATTATAAAATTTTTGTATAATTTTCTTAAATTGAACTAATTATTAGAAACTATACACTACATAAGTAAAGTAGAGAAAATAACACATAATAGAAGCAATAATAACGTAATTAAACAAAATGAATAAAATAAATTAATTAATGTATTATATATAATTTATTTTGGTAACTAATAGACAACTATCGTTGAATTTACATAGCAAAAATTCGTATTGATAATATACAGACAAAATATGAATAAGCTTTGAACTTGTTAAATTTTTTTTGTTTTCTAATATTAAATTTAAAAGAAATAGAGCTTTTAAACCAGCTTAGTGCAATACGATTGTTTTATTTTCTTCAAACCTCAACCTCAAAAAAAAGAGTTTATTCGCATTAATATAATTTAAGCTTTTGTTTAGAATTAGATTTCAAAAAAATAAAATAACGCCAAAATAAGATTTTTCTATTCTTTTGTTGAAATACAAAAGAATATACCTAACTAGATTTGTATCTTTAATGCTATCCGAAAGGGAGAAAAAAATAGCTGAAAGAAAAGATCGAATGTTGTCGCGTATGTGGTGACTTGAGGGTAAAGCCTATGACACGAAACTGAAACTTATTCCTGCACGCATATTTCTTACACCTGCCGACTTGCATCTTCAGCACGCAATAAGTTCATTTAAATTATTATTATTATGCAATATATTCTACTAAATATAACCTTGAGAGCTGTAATTATTTTTTAATGACTTGCTTTTATTCAAGGTAATTTCAAAAACGCATAATGGATTTTTTAAACTAAACAAACCGTTTAGGTTGGATTATTTACATTTAAAATAAAAATTAGATTTAAATCAAATAACATTTATATAACATTATTTAGAAAAATGCGTCATTAGTTTTTTAAGTATCATTTTAGATTTCTAATATTGTAGTCAAACTGAAAAACTGATAAGATTGTTTATACTAGTAGCTGTAAGATCTTTAACTGAATAATGGGAAAGGGCAGTTTCTATTGAGCCTTAAATAATCTGAATACGAATTTTATGGTGTCAGTCAATTCGAAATGAGAGATAAAGAAATCGGAAAACGGATCCCCAAAAAGGTGAAACTTTAAAAAGAGTTCTATGTAAATTGATTTATTTTTGTTACCTTTCAGCTTTTTTAACTTTTTCTAGTATAATAATTGCAGTTGCAATAGGCGTCTGAAATTATCAGTGGTATACCTACTTTATTTTGGAGTTTAGTTATAGAAACAAATGAGAAAAGAAAACCTCGTGATTTTGAATGACAAGTAAATCCATCAAACCTGAAAATAAGTCAATTTTAATTTAATAATATGACTCTGTAACTTATTGATTGTTGACCCATAAACATGTCATTCCTTTCTCATTTACGTTTCAAAACGCCGTTGCCTCGATGCTTACCCATTCAGTTTTTGACCTACTCTCGCTAAAAATAATCACTCGAGGCTACCATTGATACTTACAAATAAAGTGTCTCTTCTCCATAGTAAATAAATTTTAATTGTAAATAAAAGCGAAACCCCATCATCAAGTAAACTATTTCATGCTCTCTAAAAACTAATCGAGAATATTTGCAGATTAGTTCAACTTAATACGTGAGATTGTATGCAGACTTTGTAAACTGTGTTGCAAATTAAATGCAAATCAAAAGGAAGCTCTGTCATAATAATATAAAATATCTAGTTGCCATAAAGTTTCTTTGGTTGCATTTAATTAAAATCATTATTAAAACAATGTCGATTGTAAATTTGCAGTTTTCGTTATTTATGTATTTTGTTAAAGTATGACATGTTCTCGTGAGTGTTTTGTGTTAAGTATAGCATTGTGTACAGTACGTACATTCTTTCAGCACTTACGAGGGCGGTTCAGTAACTACCCGTGTTTGACGACAGAAGGCGTTCCTGAGGGAAGTTGGTGTTATCATCGTGTGCTGCCATCTATCAAACGACGGTTTAACAAATTGCAGACTGATTGATAGGTTAGTTTGGATTTGACAGCCATTTGAGTAAGACGTGTTTCGTGATTTTAGCTAAGATGGAAAAAAGAGCAGTATCGTTCGGTAATTCGCTTTCTGTTTTTGGATGGGAAAAAATGCGAGGAGATAAAAGCAAAGTTGGATGCTGTTTATGGGGACACTTCACCATCTATGACCACAGTTAGATATTGGTTCAACGAATTTAAACGTGGGCGAACATCCGTTTTTGATAAGGAGCGACCAGGACGCCCGGCAGACGTGGTTACCGAGGAAATCATTCAAAAAATCCACGACATGATTCTCGCTGATCGACGAACGAAAGTGCGTGAAGTAGCAGAGGCCGTAGGTGTGTCGACCGGAACGGCAATTTATATTTTACATGATAAGTTGGCGATGAAAAAATTGTCGGCGCGATGGGTGCCGCGATTGCTAACGGTGGACAACAAGCGGATGCGGCTGTTAACTTCAAAGCAGTGTTTGGAGCAATTTAAGCGAAATCCGAAGGAGTTTTTGCGTCGAGTTGTCACCGTTGATGAAACCTGGATTCATCATTACACACCAGAAACTAAGCAACAATCAAAACAATGGATTTCTCCCGGTGAATCTGCTCCAAAGAAGGCGAAGATGGTTCCATCGGCCGGAAAGGTCATGGCCACGATTTTTTGGGATGCGAACGGCGTCATCCTCATGGATATTTTTAGAAAAAGGAAGAACGATCACTGGACAATACTACAGTGAGTTATTAGACAACTTCGACAAAACATTGAAGGAGACACGGCCGCATTTGGCGAAAAAGAAGGTGCTGTTTCACCACGATAACGCACCAGCACATTCATCCGGAGTTGTCTCCGCTAAACTGCATGAATTGCGTTATGAATTGCTGCCGCACCCCCCGTATTCACCCGATCTGGCTCCTTGCGACTTTTTCTTGTTTCCTAACATGAAGAAATGGCTCGCGGGAAAAAAATTTAGCTCAAACGAGGAAGTCATCGCTGAGATAGAGGCGTATTTTGGAGAGTTCGACAAATCCTATTTTTTGGAGGGGTTAAAAAAATGGCAGGAACGTTGGGAGAAGTGTATATTTCTGAAAGGAGACTATGTTGAAAATAAAAAAAAAATTTTTGAAAAAAATTGTGTCTTCATTTCTAACACGGGTACTTATTGAACCGCTCTCGTACTTATGTATTTAAAAGTTATCACTTGGTTCCAAATAAATATTTCGAGAACTATCACAGCACTAAAGTCTGTTACCTTCCTGATAACCAGTCGTCAGGCAAAAGTCTCGGTCTTGTCGAATTCTATTACTCGTCGTTTTCATTCCACATGAGAGTTCGTTAGTATAGGGAGTAAGAACCGGAATCTTCTAGCAGCTTCTGTAGCTTGAAGACTCACATCTCTTTAATCCGATACGCTTTGGCTTTTAGACGTTTAATAACACTACTTTTTAAACTGATGTTTTTGTCAGCCTGTCAATAACTAACTCCTGATACAGAAGGTTATTTAAATTGAGGACAGATAAGTTTTGATTACAATCACCGTCTGTTTGCCTACATGGTACTTCAACAAACTCCAGTGCCGTCAGTGCTTTGAAGTGGTTTTCTGGGCTACTGAGCATCTATTTGGTATTAAATTCTATAAATATTCCCAAAGTAATATTTTTACCGTTATGTATGTACATATGTCTGATTATTTAGTCAAGACTGCAAAACTTACTACTGCATCTTTGTGTCACGTAATTAGAGTTTTCTAATCTAGACCCATTTAGACTTTTTGAACTACCGTCAAGCCTCTACAAAAGCATTGTCCAAGCTCTTTCTTTTATTGGAACAAAACCTTTTTCAACTTTTAAGCTAGTGGAAAGGCACATTACTATCATTGTTCGGATGGAATTTCTAAACAGAATCTTTAAACGCATTTTAACGCGTAACAAGCCAAGTATGTTGTAGTTTTAAGACGTAGAGTGCCGCCAATAAAGTTAAACCAAACTATCCATAGTAGCCACATCATATTTTTTATTTTTGTTTTACAAAAAAGTGAAGGCGCGGCCACCGAACCCAAATACGCTGTATAATTGTTTAAACCATACTATAACCCTTCGTATAGCTTTTGCATTAAATTATCGCGTATACGCTCTCCGACGTGACTATAAACAAAACTGGTATCTATGAAACATTAAATAAAACTTCCACATGACTAAAGTGATTCGACAACATAACATACTAACTTGATGTTTATCACATAAACTGATTCAGATTCCTTTATTATTACACAACACAAATAATTTATAAATCTGTACACGCACTAATAAATTTTAACCCAGCAGTAATAAATGCGGCACGAGTTACATCTTTTTAAGTATTGCCTTGAAGTCGACAATGATGGCTGCCCAGACAATCGATGCGTAACTTCTAGTACAAAGTTCTCGAGTGAAATGAACAATAACCAAAGGGTTACCTTTAGAGTTTGCTAAATCTTTACTTTAATTTTTTAAATACGAGTAACTTAAAATGCATTTCAGAGTTGGCTCTCACAATAAACTTCTAGTCCCAGCATACTTGCAAATTCAATACTACATTCAGGTACGATAACGGTTTACGTAAACCATAAACAGAAGACGATAAATAAATTCTTGAAAGTTTCACTAAATGTTTTTACTATTGCGTGGGACGGCAAGACACGATAACACAATTCCGCGCGTCAACTATAACGAG
>VTPC01091105.1:20856-62635 GCA_011009095.1 Ignelater luminosus | reverse complement strand
AGTTGTTAAAGTAATCTGTTATAGTTTTTTTAGAAACAGAAGCTAGAGAACGTTTAATATTTGCAGCAAGTTTCTTTACAATTGCATTATTATGTCGTTTAATTAGTGAATACACCCAATCATTTACTGGCAAATTATTTTTAAATGACGTAATAGTACGGCCCTGACTATCCAAATAATATTTTGCTAATTTCCTTAGATCGGCTGTTTCTAACGGAAATCCCCATTCGCCGCAAGTACTTGCAGCAGAAAGAAAAGCTTTTTTTTTCGTTAAATGTAAAGACAGTTTGTCCTCAATTTTTTCTTATATGACGTCCATGGTACTTATTGTGTAGTGTACCATACGATATTTTGCATTCTCTAGCAGCTTTACGCAAACTCCAACCGCTACTGTAGTCTTTGTATTTTCTGGCACCTAATTTTCTCTTATATACACGTACCATTGTATTTATATTAGTCTAAAATAAAAAACAAATAGATACAGCAATAGAAACAACAATTAGCTAAGTAAAAAGTGATGGGGCCAAATTGATCAGTGATCAATCTCACCCCTCATGTGTGATCTATTTGACCCCGCCATCTTAGTCGCGAAATTCCCGCCAATGTGTAAAGTTTTCCGCTTTTATAATCTACTATTCGGGTTAACGATAGATCAACTAAAACGTATATTTTGCGAAAATTACAAAAGATATTCTCAAATAATACTTACCAATGAAAGTTCCTAAGTATGCAAAAGGTGTCAATTTCACACTATAAACTTCTAATTCTTGTTTTACAGAAATAATTGACAAAATCATCGATACAATAATGCACGTCTCACAACTGAACCTTCACTCATTGAATGTAATAAACGCAAGCGCAAACAAAAGGGTAATTATGGTATTGTATTTGAAAATACTTGGCGGGAAACTAGTGATCAATTTCGCCCCCGGAAATCAAATTCGCCCCAAACTACGGTATATGTCGACGCGGTGACGTTGAACGCAACACTTACTTGACCGCGAATTTTGCTGTACACACAGTATATTTAAAGTAACTTTCAACTAAGGAAAAGATAAGATTTTGAAATTCCTTCCAAGGTCACCTATTTTTTAAATTATGGAATCTGCTAGAATAAGATGTATACCCAACATAGCAAATGGGCCATAAAGTGGCACGGGAACAAATACCGTAAATGTTGTTAAATGTTACCAAGCAGTTTTTTATAGTACGTAAAGTGTCGTTTCCATAAATCTTAAAAAGCACTTAAAAAGTCCTATTGATTAACTTTTAAATGACATGTAAATTGCAAGTGATTTGTAATGCCACGAAAGGCGTAATGTAAATGAATAAAATGACCGCATATAAATTCAAAGGCACCTCATCATATGACTTAAAGCTGAATTTGATATATGTAAAATAGTTCCTGAATATAAATAGCTTCACATCTTTATATGAATAAAGGGAATTCTTATAAATCCTTAAAAAATTCTTCTTTTTCTTGTTTTCACTGGTATTTCCTAAATTTGTCCTACAATTTATTAAAACTTGCCAGGATTTGGCAATTTTAGCAACTTAAAGAATATTTTGTTATGTAGGCAATTTTTTCCTAAAAAGGAGCAGCACATAATATAGAAACGCTTAAAATTGATTCGATGCAGATACACAAATATGTGACGAATTTTCCTTTAAATTCTTTGGGGATTATAATTTTTTAATAAAATCATCCAAGAATTTCTCTGATAAATAAGAGGAAAGCGGGAGTAGAAAAAAAACACGAGAACAAAATTATGCATGCGTTGAGCGTTGTGGTTGTCGAATATTAGAGTAAATCAAATTTTTTGTAGTCAATTGAGGAATAAACAAAATATCACAAAAATGTGTATTTTAAAATAAATTAAAATTGTTATATATAAACAATAGCTATTGTACTCTCTTACTAAACGAGAATTTATTGTGGTGTTTATTGGTGACCAACCCCATTTATTTACTATTTGCTAATCTCATTAGAAATCTAGAAGGGTTCGTTTGTATAGGATAATGTTTGTTTAAATTTTCGAATTCGGTTTAAGTTAGATAGGTACTTTGGGTTAGTGAACCCCTTATGGTTAATTTTTCTTTATTTATTTTGCATAAATTGAATTAAGACAGGCCTCTTTTCAAGTGCAACTTACAAACAAGCCGCAGTAATTTTTGATAAGTACCTACATAACTATGTAAATAGATGAAAAAAACATAATTATGTCTACTACAAAGCTACAAAGTTTGATTTCAAATTTGTGTCTTCAAACGCATACTATTGCATTTAAAACGCTGAATTAATAAACTCTACATATATCAACGTCATTCTAGTGAAGATGACAGATACAATTTTATTTTAGATGTAATTGTGTGTTCATTTAAACATAAAACATAACGAACATCATCATTTGTCATCAGTTTGAACAACGAATCAAGTGAGGTTGCCTACCGAATCCTACAAAATCTAAACATGGCAAGCAAACTACTAATAAGTTACTAAGTATATAAGTACGACCTTTGAGCTCGTCTTTTCGTATTTATTTCTTTTTATCTGCGTATCTCCTAAGAAAAATATCTCAAATTCATGTGCTGTTGATTGTAATACTATCAGGGCAACTATCAACACATCTTTATACAGGGTGGTCCATTCGGTAGCGGAATTTAAAACTTGCCGCCATTCGCAAACCACTCAACCGATTGACGTCATTTTTTGTAGGCATACTCGCAAAGGTCTGGGGTTTTGTTGACAAGTGTTTTGATCACAATAATGGAGACCTCGAAGACAACCTATTCGTTGGAACAAAGAGTGACATTGGTACGGCTCTGGTACCAAAATGGACAAAGTCCGGCGGCAACACTGAGAACCTTTAGGACCGAGGTGGACAGACATTCGACCCTTAAAGCGGAAACCGTCTCAAAGTGAGTAGTTAAAAATCTAAGCAAAAATTAAATTTTTGCTCAATTTTTTTAAAATTAATTAATTGATTTCTTACAAAAATAACAATAGATAGATGGCCAAGTTTGAGAGGACCGGAAGTGTGTTGGATGACAAGGCAGGAATGGCCACCAAAGAGATCACTGTCCAAACAGAAGAGAATGTGAAGCGCGTCAAACAGCACTTCGAAGAAGCAGCCGGTCCGTCGACACGAAGAGCCGCACAGATATTGGACATTTCGAAATCCAGTGTTCTAAGGATCCTCCATCAGGACCTGGAGTGGTTCCCGTATAAGATACAGACTGTGCAAGCTCTGAGCCCTCGAGGTGTGACCCAAAGATTCGATTTTGCCAATGAAGTTCTCGACCGCATCGAGAATGACAAAATGGATGTAAAGATGATTCACTTCACTGATAAATGCCATTTCCATCTCAATGGCTACGTTAACAAACAGAATTATCGTCATTGGGGCAGTGAACAGCCGCATTTCACTGTTGCGACCCCACTCCACTTTCAGCGAGTAACTGTCTGGTGTTCTGTGACTGCCAAAAAGATATTTGGTCCGATATTCTTGGACACCAATGTGACTGCAGTTGCCTATAAGGACCAAATTCCGAAGGAATTCATCAAAAAGGCCAGGCTCAATCGGATGGTCAACAATTATTGGTTTCAACAGGACGGTGCGAGACCTCATCAAACCCAGGAAGTTTTCGACTGTCTCAAGGAAGAGTTCGAAGAGAGAATCATTGGATTAAGTGCCCCCCAAAAAACCGGAGGAGGCATAGACTGACCACCCTATTCTCCCGATCTCATTGTCTGCGATTTCTTTCTCTGGGGTTATGTCAAGGATAGAGTCTACAAGAACAACCCTAAGACTATAGAAGAGCTCAAAAAGAACATCACAGACGTCATAAAAGGCATTACACGCGAAGTTCTGGAGAGGTTAACCCAGGTCTTCGAAACAAGGCTCCGCCACATTGTGATCAGCGAGGGTTCACACTTCGAAAACTTAATTTACCAAACCCCAAACATTTATCTTCAGAATAAGAAAAGAATTTCATTTTTATCTCTTGTAGTTTTGTTATAATCGATTTTTCAAAATTCCGCTACCGAATGGACCACCCAGTATATTCTTACCTTGCTTTTTAGAAATAATTTTTTTACAGCTGTTTTGTATCAGTATTTGGCCAATTTTACTTTCCAAACACTTATCTAAACCTTGCTGCCTGTCATGTGACACCGAGAATATTTTATAGATTATAAGAATTGAAGTCTACAACAACAATTAAAGGGTAGCTCAATGAGCGACCAAGTTTACATTTTATTTTAAGTCAAAATAATACATTCAGAAAAAGCTACTGTCTAAACTAAGAAAACATGCAAATTTTATGTTTATGGTTTTTACAGCACTACCTGAATTAGTCTAAAGTTCAACATGAATAATTATTTCAAATTTATAAGCAATCAAGATATTATAATCATACTTGATAAGATAACACAAAAATAGATAATTAGATTTATAGGCCACGTGCGCAATCTTGACTTTTTTATTTGCAACTTTTATAATGGTCATAGATTTAGTACAGACGTGTATGTTGCTAAATTGCTGCTGAATATCTACAAAGTTGGATTATTGCTTTGTCTAGTTATCTACGGCTGAACGCAGTGTAGAGGCTTAAACTGATTAACAAATGTCACGTCTATTTGGCTAAAGCTGGTTTAGGAAAATATTTTTACCAAATGTTGCATTGAATAAGGATCGAAAGATACCAATAGTATGATCCAATTTCAAATAATACCTTGATGCGGTAATTTGTCGATTGCCTTTTTCTGATGACATTAATCTCTTCCATCTTCAAGCGAACCGCATGAAATCGGATGGATAATTACAAAGTTGAATTATTGGTATCGTAATACTTCCTCGGTCTATCACTAAAAGCGTGTAATGTGTAAAGTGTAAAGGTTTAGTAGCATTAATACGGTTGCACATCACACCAAAAGATTTTTTTACATCTTTCAATCTTGATCTCCGTTTCCGAGTCTTGGGCCAATTAATGATTTTTGTTTAGGATTTTTTTAGACGTCCTCTTCCACGAGCACTTAATAGCCTTGTTTCCCAAACTATTCGCGATATCTTGTAGTGCTGCAGACGAAGGAGATGCCTCAGCTATCTTAGTTGACAGCTTTACAGCATACTTAAATCACTTCTTGTCTGTCTCTTCTCGTTTACTTAAATCAGAGAAAGTTTATTTTATACGCCTGCATCCTTGAAGATTTGCTGAAAGTTACTTGAACTATTCTATATTTTAGGCTGTTTTCTCTAAGTTCCCCTCAAAAAATGTGGATGAAACAAAACATAATAAGAAGAAGTAATCAGTCAAATTTAAAATTATATATTTAACTTCTGTGATTGTTTTCAAAAAGACCAAAACATAAATTTACTGAAATAAACTTTTTTTGGAAACTTAAAGATGCAAAACAAAGATGAAGAAAAAAGATACGAGTCTGTCAAAACAAATATCCAGTTACCCAATAAAAATAAAGATAAAAAACTACAGTGAAGAACATGAAACACGTAGAATGAAAGATGAAGACAAAGAAGTATAGAGAGGACACTTTCTGCTTCTCCACTAAATTTCTATTGATTTACTTTCCAATATATTCTACCGAATTGAGACTTGAATTGTTATAGGAGGTGGAATTAACGACATTCAAATGATGCATGCATCATCAATCGTTTTTTATTTTTTTTGTAGATCTTCCATATCTCAGATATGGTTTGTCCTATCGAGTTAAAAGTTGGATTATTAAGAGTGAAAGGAGAATAGATTCTAGATAATCCGAACACTACTGATCCTCTTTCGTTTTTATAACAGACTTTCCATATAGTTAATCGTCTTTAGCTTTCTCAAGAAGGCTAATAAGGAGTAAATTTTGACTGCTATTTGTGGTTCTGTTTAGTTTGTTTAAGAAAGCTAATGAAGGTTGTAGCCCAACCTTGGGCCACCAAAGATGAGCATTAGAAAGGCGTAACCCGATATGTGTTTCGTTTTTGATTGTCTTTAAAAGAAGGCCCAGGCAAGTGCGTAGCCCGATTCGGATTTGCATTTAGTTCCTTTAAGAAGGTGCGTAGAGAGTGAAGCTCAGATTTGCAACAACAAAGATGGCGCTTGGAAGACCGTTTTGTTAGTATTTAGTTCTTTCAGCAAGGTTAATGAAGGACCAAACGCAACCTTGGACAAGAGAAGCTGATTCGTGGTAAAACACAGTCCAATCCGTGTTTGTTTCGACTCTTTTAAAAAAAGTAATAGAAGGCTAAACCTGATCCGCTTTTGCTTTGATTCCTTTAAAGAGCCCAACCTGTGTTTGTCCGTGGGAAGGTGTTACTCAATTCGTGCTTGTGTTTGGTTCTTTTTAGAAGAAGAAGAAGAGCAAAGTCCTACCTTGGACCACTAAAAGTGACTCATGGTAGAGCGTAGTTCAACCCATGTTTTAGCTGTTTTAAGACGATTAATAAAAAACGCAGCTCGATCCGTCTGTAAGCAAGGATAATCCAGATCAGTGATTGCCACAAACGCCACTCTCTTTTCTACTCCAAATTGGTTAAACCAAAAGAAATTTAACTGCGGAAGAATTCATTTTGACAGTCATAGCTGTACTGCATTTTCGATTTTACAGTGATTTAATGAATCAATACCAATAAAATAAAATACCGGTTGATAGTACACTTGTCAATTTTTGATTACGTGTAAACATGTAGATTCGTTTACTAGTTTTTAAACGTAGAGAAGTTAATCGAAAGATACCTCGGGTGCTGCAACACAATCAGTATAATGATCAAAAGGTATCTATCACAGAAGATTTTTAGTGTCTAATACCTATCTGTTTACCAAAATTACCAAGAAAATACAAATCTGTTTTCTGGGAACACAAAATACTGTATCTGACTATAACACCTTTGCCTAAACATGAAACTCACCCAAAATGCAAGTTTAGGTACACTCATAGCTTTATTTGCATAGTGAGTCAGGATGGTATCTCGTTTAGTTAATTTCATACAATTTTTAAATTATAAAAAGCGGAAATACGTTAAGGCGTAATCTGTTCTAATATTTCTAAATCCTTAAGATGATACCTAATCCATTGCTACATTCACCTAATATTTTATGCGAGGTATATTATACATTTTTTTTCCAACTCTGAATAAAAAAATTTCTTTAACCATCTGTAAAAGGATATTCAAGATATTCTTGAGAGGTTAAAAAATATAAAATTCTAGATTAAGTTGATAATAGATCGATTTATTAATGAAGTTCCTGATGAAACATATCTAGCAATAAAGGCTAGACTTCCGTACGCCCGCCTGCTACGGATATTACAGTTGAGGTGTCATATTGTCAGGCTTGTCAAGAGGGTCACTGGTGTACTGAGTTTAGGTGCCGGAGAAGCCCCGTTCAAAAGTTATGAGCATTTTTATAAAGTGTCGGTTCCAACCACTTTCGTATCCTCGTCTATCACGGATCGGATCAGTTGACGTGTCATGTTGTTAGATTTGTCGAAAAGGTCACGGGGATACTGAATATAAGTACCGGATAAGCCCCATTAAAAAGCTATAAGCATTTAAGTTAGAAGTTAGGTTACAGGTTAGTTAGAGGTTAGGTTGGAAGTTAGATTTTGTGGGTTTCGACTCACCTCAAAACATCCAAACAGTGGATTGTTGTTTAGTTTCCGGCTCGTATGAGTAGATCCAACTTTTGTCACCAGTAACAATGTCGTACACTAAATTTAAACGACCTTGGTTTGTACAACCAATTAATGTAAACAAGATACGACAAATGCCAAAAGTAATAGCGTCATTCTGAAAGTTACCACACCCAGAGCTCTTTTCTGGACGTTGCTTTCGTCGCTCATCAGCATCTAATTTGGTCGAGCGTGGTAGCGATCTATTGACAATTAGCCAAAGGCTATGTAGAAGCTTTTTTAAACACAAATTGAAATTTCTCAAATGCTTTCGGTCCAGCCAAAGGCTTCTACTTCCTTGGTTATACTCCGCAGTCATTACAGCAAGGCTCCAGTACCGTAGCTAAAATAACAATAAAGAAGAATATTCCTATTTAGAATTTGGAAAATTTGTCTGCTTTTGAAATAAAGGCAGCTGAAACGTATAAACCAATGTTCATTTGACAAAAATAATAATTTTTTATGTTGTCAGCTTTCTATTTCTTATATACTCGTACATGGAATTTTGAAAAGACTCAAATATTTTTGCTTTTATGGAACTAAATGTCTAAATTTCGCTTTATTTTTGACAACCAAAAATGAAAATGAGTTGTCATAATAATTGTCAAGCAAAAAAAAAGTAGTAGTATCAACCCAGAAATCAGTATGTGAAGATGCCTCATTTTAAAGCATCAAAAACAGTTAAAACACGACGTTAATAAAGGCGCTTAAAGCAGAAAATAGTTATTTATATAAAAAGAGTGTAAAATCAAGTTTTTGAACGAGTACGAATTCAATAAAGACACTTTACACTCGAGTTGTATACAATATCTTATGCAAGACCGTATTTTAAAGAAAATAACAAAGAAAAACCATTGACGGTAGATTAAAAATGAAGTTGGCTAAGATCATAATGATTTCATTACGACATCGATACGGCTTTATAACATCGATACGTCAAATTAATTGCAAATGTTTATAATTAATTATTTGTTTATAAAAACTATATTTTATAATTTCCAGGAAGAAAAATGTATGCTCCTGTTTCCAATTACTGGTAGTAAATAATAAGTGTGTTGAAATTTAACAAAAAGGTGTTGAAAAGCCGAATACTAATATTACATAAAGAGAGGTTTTCGATTTACTGCAAACGAGCATGAAAATTGTTGCGGAAAACCCAATTTGGAAAAAATGGGGCAGCATTAACCTCATAAAACCGCGTTAATAATCAATTACGACCACCAACAGGGCAAGAGTCTTTAAGAAAACAGCCTCATAAAAAACATAGCGCTGAATAGAGAGCAGACAATATCGAGTGAGAGCAGTCCAGCAGGGCGCTTTTCCTGCGACAGCTGTTCAGAGTCGCGCGCCGTGATTTAGGACGCCTTCTGATTACAATTTGATGATTGTTCCTCTTCGCTGTGCTCCATATTACATTATATACGCAAGAGTTAAGAAAAGTAGGGAAGACATTAATGGTGAAGTTAACTTCAGTAAAATATTAAATTCATAAAATGTCCCGCACGAATAATTGCCTACCCCAAAAGTGTGTTTAGTGGGCGCAATATTCTCACTTTCAAGTTTTCAGCAATGAAACTTTGAATAAAACCCATCCTTTATCTCAAATATCCGTAAAGATCTATCTTGTTTTCAGACAAGATGTAAAATATGGCCAATCGGGTTTTGTTGATTTCTCCAATTTTTATTTAAATCTGCGAAATCGATGGAAAAGTTCCTTTAGTGAATGAAATGATAATCGTACTCCTGCATAATAAGTGAATTGGATAATTACCTACCAAGGGGTTGTTTTCAACATTTAGCCGGTTTAATTCTCACCTGCTTTAAGTAGGTATAAGTGGAAAACGTTTTAACGCTATTCCAGAAGTCTCTCGAGAACCTGCATTTAAATACATTTTCATTTATAGGATATCCGCCTAAGGTATTCAGGCGGTGAATAGGATATTGAAAAATAGAGAAGGATACGTTATGTGAAGTTGTAGTCGGGATCGGACATAATAGCAATCGTCATCATGTATCTGACCGGTAGGGATTCGGGTCCAGCCATCCGAAACATATAGGCTACTCGATCGTTGTTACAAACTTTTATTTTTCTTCGCTACTTTAAAATTGTATTTCCAGTTATGTAGTATAGATTGTCTGTCAATTTTTTCTTGGTTCTCGCAAAATAATATGTTGGATTGCTCTCGAAAATATGGAGGTGAATCCCTGGATTTACCGAACTTTAAAGCTCAAGATGAATATGGAATTTGCGAGGTCCGTGTTCGATTCTTGAGCCCCAATCTTCTCTTCCTCGGAAACAATTACGATTTGCTTGCTGCATCAAAAGACCAAATTATTGAACTTCTTCCCCAGCAGATATTCTGCATGTTTGGATTGGATATGACCGGCACATTTAAACGAAATGAAAAGCTTTTATGAAAGTTCTGAGCATTACTCTATATTATTGCAAATATTACAAAGTGCACCATTATTCCTCGCCAAATGAATATTACAAGGAATATCTCTAGTAAAAAAAAATTAAGGACGGGAATTATTATTTGCGAAAGTTCTTCTGCGGGGTGAGAGGTGGGTGGTTGCGTAAGATTTTGGCGATATCGTTAAACATATTTAGTAAAGCTATAAAGTTTAAAAGTTTTGTGAAAGTTTTCAAACCAGCAAAGCCTTAAAAGATTTCTGAAAATCATGTGCAAACAAAACTAACTAAAAGTAGGTAAATGTCTAGGGAAATAAAAATTCAGAAATCTTTTCGTGAAAATAGAACCGTATATATGTATAAATGTATACATATCATGTAGATGTGTACTAGACATTGTGGGTTCACTACATACGCCTAGTTTTCTATTTAGTTCACCACAAAGGCATTAAGGATCAAAATGCATTTACCTTATTAACATCACAAGTAGTACTTGCACTTTATAACTTAGTTTTGCAACTTCGATATCAGAGTTCTGGTAAGTGAATATTTACTCTAAATAGGTATAAAGGTACATGAATAACAAGTATGTATAAGTTAAGTAACTCTATTATAGTCTGACCATAGTTATCGAAGTGGAATATCTGTCAGTTATAAGTCTAAACCAACACTTAATGTCACATCATTGGATAATAATAGACGAACTGAACTGAGAACGTGGCGCTTTAGAAACTTTCACAAACTTTAAAAATAACTACTTTCGAAGTTGAATTGAAATTCCGGATCGCGCTTTGACAAATTATTCATTTCTTTCTTCTTGAAATATTTTTGGTATAAATTTAATAATAGCGAAGAATAAATTCACTTTTCAAATATTTCTGCTGTGCTTGATTTATATTTGTATAAAATAATACAAAATAGAATTCGATTCGTGCATGGCACACGAAACACGTCGTTAGGAAAAACGTAATATCTTTACATGTCAACATTAATGGACGATGCATCATATCTTCAACTAAACCTATATGCATTTACCCGGTGAAATCTGCATTAATATCTAACTTTTCAATGTAGCTGACATATTATCAAGATTTACTAAGAATAAAGTGCATATATTGATTAGTATGTGGTACGACTGTACGGATTTTACGGATTTGGAAATAAGTTGTAGATACAATGATATTAAATGTAGTCCTTTATTATCTATTTGCTTGGTTTAATTAATTAATTTATTTGTTTATATACGTTACCATTTTGACAACTGTTTGTTGTTTTATTTCATTGTTAAAGCCATATCATAGTATTTTTCATTTTCGTTTGCTACGTAATTTTTTATTATCGTAAACATTTTTATTGCAATATAAATTTTTCTTGTAGTTAGGCAACTTCTTCTACACGGGTATATCAATGGATTTGCAAATCTAACAAGTAAACTTTTTGTGAAGGTACAAAAACTTTTTTGGTTAACTGATATCGATCGTTTAGCAAACCGTATACGGTGTATTATCAACAAAATATTTATTCTGATTCTTTCGGTTTCATTAACAAACATGGCAACAACTTATCTCGTTTATACTACAGTTGTTGTTGCAATTCCTATTACAGATACTTTACTAACGCGCATGTTACTGTGGCGATAACAGACGGACTTCTACAGTTATAGTTATATGATTCTGTCACTGTAGTGGGAAAAGAGAAGTTTACTACTGTTGCTTCCAAAATGATATTGACTTGTTTCATCTATCGTGGGACACAATATCTTAAGTAACTAACATGAGAAAACTACAAACTTCCAGCAAACTGGACATTGTGACAAGAGAACTAAAAAACTATAACATTACGCTAGATAGTGCAAATTAGCAAAATCTACTGGAAAAAGACAGATACTTAAAAAGATAAGACAGAAAGGAACAATCAGCAGTAGAGTAGCATTCCTTAGATTTAATGTTTTGGTTTAAAAATCGAAACCCATAAGTGATAGAGCAATTTATCATCAAATAGCAATAAACGAATAGTTAATACAAAAAAAATCTTATGCGAGTAACTACGGTGTTCAATGTCAAAAATGCTAGTCACCTAGAAAATTAAAATACCTATGAGATTTAGGATCAAAGTTGGCAATATCTATCCTACCAAAGGACCTTGCAAGAACTATAATAAACCAGAAGATCTGAAACAGTTACTCATGCCTTGTAGGACATAAAATATTGCAAACTTTTACGCTAGTCTTAAGTGTTGTCTTAATGCACCATGCATCTCTCACAATACATATTTTACTAAATTCAAAATAAAGAACTTTAGTAAGCAAAAACTACTAAGAAGCATTTTACAACTTTAGGCATTAAATGCTAAGATATACAAAAAGGGCATAACAGTTCCAAACAAGACATTTTCCGAGCTTTTAGTCGTATGCCTCAATGTTCTCGTCAATCGTATTAATACAGTGGCAAACACATATTCTGGCGATCATCACAGGGCAATACTTCCTGGTAAAGGTGATTGCGTTAGTACAAAAAATTGTCATATAAAAGCAAAACCGTTACCTCCAGACAGGCCAGCTCCCCTAACCGGTCTTTAAAAGATAGCAGATCTCTTGGCGTTAAGTCTTTGGTGGAGGAGCGCTCACGCAAGCCAATTCGTCTCATAGCCTGCTCAAAAGAGCAGGATGACCTTTTGCTCAGCTGACCCAGACAAAAATGGTATCGATTTCAGTTGTGATAGGTTATGATCGTTAATCTTTATTAATTATTATTAATCTTCTTTTTTTAATTTCTTCCAAGCCAGCAAATGCTGGATGGCATCCTCTCACACTGGTCCAAAATCCAAAATTCTTGATCGAAAATCATATCTTTTTAGCTTATCAACGTATAATTCTAGAAATTCGGTTAAAAACGTTCTAAATATCATAGAAAACAATAGTAAAGTGATTTTTATTTTTAGCAAAAACTTACCCCCCCTAATGGCGTTAAAATATTCTAAATTTTGTAGTAAATATTTTTCGTACTGTAAAGTACAATAATGAAAAATTATTCAACAAAAACATCCCCATTTTTAGGGTAGTTAAGTTAAACAAAAAGGTACCATTAAAATAAATGTCAGAAAGTTAGTTCAGTCTAAGTATATCGTCATTATGGGGAAAATGTATTATAAAACACATGAAAAACCCATCTCGGGTAAGGTTTTTGAAGTTTCAGACCATGACGGTGTGATTCGGACAATAATGGCGTTTCTAGCAAAAATTGAGATTATTTTGTTGGACGCAAAATATATTTCGATGTATATCTGCCTCAAGCTCATGACAATAACATAAAATAGGTTTCATGAGTTTCTCTTCGTTTCTCTGTATTGCAGGCCTACATTTATTAAACAAAATAGGAGTCTCAATAAAATCATTTGAGAAATTTTAGGTAAGGTTACAAGGCAGTTAACCCCACAGCCGTGCAGCCTAAATAGTGGTTTACAACATGCAGATTAATTTTAGCTAAGAACTTCTTATAATAGTTTAAAGTCCAAGAAAATGTGAAGTTGATCGACGAAAAATACATTTTGGAATATTTCTTCCATTCAGTCTTAATTTAGAAGGTTGCTACAGCTTTCAAATGATGTATTGCCCAAAATTATTAGTTTGAAGCCATATCATGGTTGATATTTTCTGTACAAATCAAGAATCTCCCAAACAAGTGGACAATTCACATTTGATCACATTTGTTTTATTTCAGACCAGTGTGCGGCATCTTCAGCATAATAATTGACTATGTATTGACAAACATTGAGAGGTTACTATATCAGCTAGATGTAACAGTAGACGCATTCCGTAAGAACCACTCAGGGAATTCCAAGTACACGGATGTTTGGATTGTTTATCAACCGGTCAGATCCGTAGTATTCTGCGTAAAGAGACACATCTCGGGTAGAATGGGACTTCGGTCTTGCAATTTGCGGCGAACGCTATGTGACCGCATAATGAGGCCTGTAAGGGTTTTCACAATTATAACTCTATCGTACGTCCAAGTTTCTTGGAGAAATGCGATTGATCGATCTATCTTCTTGTGAGAATCGCTGTCACCACTTGAGCAGTAGTAAAGATAAGAGATCTATTCCAACGTGCCCAGCTGGGATTTAGATCAAGTCATGGGAGACACTTTCCACTAAAAACCCTTGCTTACCGAGCTATAAAAGGCGTTACAGCTGCAGGATGGGCCTCTAAGAGAGGTATAGACATTCCCGACTTACATGAAAAAGCCGCTAACATCCGACCAATCGCCGGCACCGTCTCAAAGGGACAGTAAAGGTCAGTGGTAGTTACTCCTATCATTTATCAAACAAAATAAAGGAATCAAAACAGCTTGTAGATAGAAAGAATAAAAACAACTAATTCGAAAACCATTGCGTAGAATCACATGTGAATATAAGTAGATAGAAACAAGTAGAGCTCTTATATTATAAATGATATTTGAGTTTTTCCCTTTTTACTTATCTATCGTTTATTTATCCTAAATTTGTTTTCTTTTTTTTAAGTTTGCTATGGTTTATTTGTACCTTGTTCTCTTTGTTCTATTTTTAGTTATTTTTACTTCACTTAATTTACTAATTTTGAAGAAAAAATAGATGAAGTAAGTAATGTCTACTCAGTCTTCTGAATGTTAACGTGAAGAAATCTACGTAAGCGCGGATAAGCGGCTGAAGTAACCATGACTCCATTCGAATGACACATTGGCAATCGACACTATAATGAAGTCGATATTATACTTTTCCCCTTTTAGTCAGAGAACCCTGGAAGGGAGTTTGCTTTCAATCGAGGACATCCATGTGACCCAATAAATAAGCGATTTTATCGTTTGGTGTAAGTGACGGAGAAACCAATAGATAGTCTTGTGGTTTGCCAAATCTATCTCCAACTGACCTTAGAAATCTAACTCGATATTTCACGATACATTAGACTTGCAGTGCATCATTGGGTTTTATCATTATAGACGAACTTGATAGGCTGCTCTTGAAGATAACCTAGCGCGTGATTCTCACTTAAGCATGAAACAAATACATACGCACAACTTCAACAGAAATATCAACCTCAAGACCATCACCATTTGGTGCAGAGGTAAGAGGGTCGAACTCGTAACTGAAGATCAAGAACGAAACTTAGCCAAACGTCTAATCACTTAATTAGTGACCTGCATCTATCTTCATCTAGTCAGACCACTGCCGAGGAAACTGGGTTGGAAAATCATCAGAGAAAGAAGACTCTGTTGAGTTTCACTCTAGTGTGGCACTATAAAAGGACGTATGTGGTACAGCTTAGGTAAGAGGCGGTATGTAGAGTGAACTAAGTTAAAAAATTCAGAGCTTTGTTAAGCGTCTATACGACTGAACAACATAATCTTGATTTTCCATCTACGAGAGATAATATTTAAAGTAAGAATATTAATAAAAGCAAAATTAAACTCTGCCGTAGCCCGTCCCAAGCCCGGTAGAGAAAGTAGGAAGGATCCCTGCAGGAATCTGAGTGTTTACTGAGTTTAAACGTCTCAGGAAGTGGAAACTCCAATATCTAGCTTTGAAGCTGTACTGTGGGCCAATTCCCCACATACCCAAATTTTAGCAAATTACAAGAAGACAGAAAAGCAAGACACCTGGACGGATTGTAACAGCAATGACCTGGCGTGTAAATAGACTTTTAAATTATGCTACCTGAAATGTGAGAAGCTTTTTGAGCAAGGAAGAGACCAAGATTCGGGGTAAGCATCCACGAGGGAGACGCAGAGTGACCTGGAAGGACAACATCAACAGCTTGTTGCTGAAGCGTGGCATAAACTGGTCAAACGCTCAAGTGGCTGCCCGCAACTGAACCCGACTAAGTAAGAGTAAGCAAGTAAGAAAAGTACATTTACTATAATAATAGTACTTCCAAAGGATTCTCAATGCTGGAAAGACAGGAATAATAAGCATTTATGTATGCATGTTAAAGAATCTAGAATTTTAATAAATGGTCAAAGAAGTAGAGAGCACAACTTCTTAATGGAGAAATGCAAGTGACAGCAGAGTTATAATTGTTAGATTTTCTTAAGAGCCGGTCAAGGGCATTTCTATTATGCCATCATTCACAAATTTCTAGCAGAACAATGTAATTATGTCTTAGGCAAAGGAATTACCCCACATCTCATAAATAATAGAGAAGTCTAAAGAACTTATTACGGAGATTTCTACAAGGAATGTAATTACTATACCATCTCGTATTACCTACGTACTTAATAATTATTCAGGCTAATGACATTCACATACGACTACTAACTAAATGCGAAGAGGTTTAGTTTAGATACCAAAATATACTAAGTCATCTCATTCAATACATTTAGATGTTGAAAAACTTGATGAAATGATACCAACATCACAAGCAGCACAAAGATGAAGTGAGTTACTATTATTGTGTTAATGTTAATATTCTTATATGGCTCTAAATGATAAACAATCTTCAAAGGTGATAGAAGGTATGTATGGTACTTAATATGATACCTTGATAGTATTGCAAAGTTTATGGCAAGGAAAACATTACCAGAAAAGGTTTACAGTAAAGATTCTCAGTTGACTTAAGGGTCAATTTGCTTATTTTCTGCTAGAAAGCTCATATAGTTGTACAATGATGTCGTTTTAGAATCATCGCTCTGAAAAAGAATCTGACTATTACTGAAGGATCTTCACAGTCAATAAGCGTCAATGGTAGTTTTAAAAGAGTACTACTGCTGGTTGAGTTATAATAACCAGAAGCATAATTTGTTTCAATTAAACAAGGTACTATATTCATGTACTGGCTGTGTACAAAACGAAAAAGTCTATAATCAAAAACCAAAGTCTTGAAAGTTCTCGAGATTAACCTAGATCTGCTGATGAGGAAGATGCCAACCACTACGCAATAAGAAAATTTATTTATTATTAACAAGCTACTCCTATACAATAGGTCATGTGCCAATAAGATCTAACTCATAACATACGAGGTGTGTGAGAAAAGTAATGAGACTGGCAACACTGCGGGAGATCTGGCAACGTTGTGTCTACCGGTTTGTGCTAAACCGGTTTGTTTATCGCTTCCACTTCCTCAGTCCGAGTTACAACTCCGTACAGCTAACATATTATTTTTGACAGCGCCATGAATGAAGTTGTGTTTTTGTTGTGTGTTACAGAACTGGAGCATCGGAATTTAGAGCAATAAAGTTTTGTCTTAAACTTGGGGAATCCGCGAGTGTGACTTTTGAAAAGTTGAAACAGGTCTATGGGGAACAGTGCTTATCAAGAGCACAAGTTTTCCGCTGGCACAAATCATTTTTGGACGGCCGAGAACACGTTGAAGATGAACCTCGCTCAGGGAGACCTTCAACTTCAAAAACTGACGAAAACGTTGAACGTGTGAGGGCTCTTGTGAGATCAGACCGTCGTTTAGCAATAAGGATGATGAGTGAACAGTTAAATTTAAACACTTTCACCGTGCATCAAATTTTGACAGACATCATGACAATGCTCCGTGTCACATAGCAATTTCCATCAGTGAATTTTTGACCTCAAAACGCATTACTGTTGTTCCGCATCCCCCCTATTCACCTGATTTGACTCCTTGTGACTTTTTCCTTTTCCCGAAATTGAAACATGTTCTAAAAGGACGTCATTTTGGAACTCTGGAGAACATTCAAAAGACTGTGACCGACCAGTTGAAAGCCATACCAGTTGAAGACTTCCAGCGCTGCTACCAAGAGTGGGAACAACGACTCCGTCGGTGTATAGCTGCCCAAAGGAACTACTTTGAAGGGGATAACATTGTTGTTTGAAAAAAATAAAAACTTTAGTTAGTATGAAATCAGTCTCATTACTTTTCTCACATACCTCGTATGTAATATAAAAGATTCCTAAGAAATGGCGTGCAATAATAGTAACGTTATATCGACCAGTTGACTGCAGGAATAGCGACATGCAGTTCTTATCAAATCGATGTTAACAGCAATTTCACTTTTAACATCAGAGGGCGGATCTAGTTCATCTGTTTACATATTACTCTCTTATCAAACAAGAAATGTAAAAGGAAAGTTAATAAGCAAAATAAAGACTAGAAAAAACAGTAAAAATTGTGGAAAATACCTTTTTATGTGTACTGACTATCAACAAAGTCCAACTTCAATGCGATTAGCCATTTCTGTTTCCGAGATAACACAGTAAGTGGAAAGTTTTTATTTGAAAAGTATTCATATTGCAGTCTTTGTAGCTATAATAATATACTCCGATTATTACTATTTCCAGAATCTCATTTTTTATTAATTTTGTAATCGGTCTAAGTAACTCCTACTTTGAGTTGCATTCCTTTTGAATACTCCATAGCTTCATTAAATTTATGTCGTTAAAGAAACATAAAAAATGTTTCCTTTATGAAAATACCAGCAAGATAGAGCGAACCACATCTCGCTCATTATTCCTGGAAATGCTTTATGTTACTTGCTAAACTAAATATAATCCGAAATAAAACCAGTAATGTAGTTATTAACATTGTACGTATACATACATATGTAGTACAATATATGCATGTGTCGCAAATGTAACTTGGCCGGCACTACACAGAGTTTCAACAGCCGGTCTTCACAATACCCTGGCTTAGTTTATAGCTCACGCGGTATCATTACAACTGTACCCTCCATAAACAGTGAACCGTAAGACACAGTGAACAAACAGAGACAGAGGGTGGCGGATGAAGTCAGAGTCCAACACAGTTGATGCGGCAGTAAAGTAGAAGACGACAGCAGGCAACGGAAGTTACATCATCTGCCACGTCTGCGGCTACTGGTGCGAAAGACAAGATCGTGCCCTGATTAATCCCATCATATGATTAAAGAAATAGTTTAAAGTCTGAAAAGCGATTATGGAAGTTGCTATAATAATCCACATATTTGTGTCAACATTCTCCTTTAATAAACTTTGATATATTTTCACGAGGAAGTAATTAAACCGTAAGAATTTCATATCGCGCTTTACCTATGTCACGATGCCAACGTAGTGCCTTTTAAATTACAATAAATGTCGGAGATGTTAACACGACGCGTCGTTCCTGCCGCTGGAGTGAAGATTCACAGCTCTGCGGCTCGTTACATATGTCTGCTTGCATCGTTAAGCACCCAGCTTCCGCTAAAACCCCTTCCGGAGCGCCCAACGTCGTACTCCGGAATATAAGCTCTACCAGAGTTCGCCCATAATAGAATCCACTAATCATTGCGTGCACTTGCAAGTTTACCGGACCAGTCAGTATAGTATACTACCTTGAATTACATTGTCTTGGTTTATTAGCCCGTTCTGCATATTTTACAACTTCCTATCGTATTACGTCGAGATAGTTGAACCCGCAATATATTTTACCCCTCTACTACAATCTATATTTTATTAATGTTCGATAATTCCTTCAACACTTTTCAAATAACTTTCTATTACAACCCTAACTTCTTGCCCCAACCATTAAAACGCTTAGGGTAAGAGAAAAGGCGATCTATCTTCAAGTTACACAAACATTCCGAATTCTTAGTCTTTCACTTATAGATATTACTGTCAGAGCAGGTGATTTTAGGTACGGTGAAATATATGAACACCTTCAGTTCCGCTGTAATACCCCACGTACGTTTATCGTTCTGGATAATAAAACGCAACCAAATTACAACTCTACAGAAGGGCGAATCTTAGTACGGAGTTTCTCCTGCATAGTTGTGTGACACTTAGAGATATCTCTTCGCAGAAAATATTTAATTAAGATTCTGTTAATGGCGTGAGAATGAATATTTGCTCCTCACAAGGAAAGCAGTTTAGGTTTCAACATCACATTTAGACAGGTATTAAAGAATGCCTTGTGATAATCTAAATTAAATCAAATTTACGAGAGAAAGGAACGTGCCATCAGGCATATTACGACTACCAAATGACTGAGCTTAAAATTACAAAGTTAAAATGTATTTTTATACACAAGAAAACATGCATGAGAAATATTTCGCTTGGGTTGTAATAATTGTGAAGTAACCACAAGATTTTTGACAAATGTACAATAAGTAATAATTTGAAAAGACGATTATCTTCTGTAGGCATCCAAAGCACGCGCATATCAAATGATATACGATAACTTTCAGACAATATCGGTATACTAAATTTTAATTTGATAAGAATTGGTTAGGAAAATATAGGGCTGGAAGTTTGATCAAAGTAGGTAATATTACATTCTTAGCGTCATGAATGATTTGTGCTTGGTTTTAATGGAATAAAACGGCGAAAAGGCTGTTCGTGCAAGGGAACAGGATTCAGGCGGACGCATGTCTTGTTTCTTAGGCAATTAGTACGTGAAATACGTATTTTTGCAGCCAGCAGTGGTTGCAAATAGCTTTAATTACTTTAGTAATCGATCTCTTCCCCAATTTTCACCTTTAATGGATTAGACTTTCCCCTGGGCAAGTTTGGAGATCTGATAATGTAATTGAACCAAATAAAAAATGAATTTCAAGCGGCAAAGCTTCATTTAAAAAATATTTCAGATTTATATAGCATTGATCATAAGGGAATATGAAGCTACATCGTTTTTGTTTTGTTTTCTGTATCCTTTACAAAAATGTAATCTGATAACAACGAATTGTATAAACATCTCAAATGTACTTCTGATTACCAATAAAGAAAATTTTAATAATTTTGTTTGGTGGAGCATAAAAGACGAAAGTCAATTAAAAAATTAAGTTTTAACTGTTACCGTTCTATTTAATGTAATGTGCAAGCAGGCAAACCTTTAATATTCTAAATTAAAGGTTCTTCAAAATATCCTTCCATATTTACATAGTCGTCTACCAAATACCCATTTACACCGAACAAATGCCTTTAAAGTAAGGTTGGATTTCAGTCTGCAATAATAATAATTATTGTATTTTCGAATTCATTACAAATCAATTATTTTTAAAATTTATTAATGTGGTATATTAATATGTCACATTTCTATATAAGATGTTTCTTTCAAAGAAACAGAACAACAAATTTGACGCTTTTAGATAAAATCCACATAAATATATTCTTGTATCTTGATGAATCATTTAGAATGTGCGAATATTTCTGTAGTTTGTTATTCATAGCTAAAATTAATTTAGATGATTACTTTAGAGTTGTCACTATTACACTTTATTGTTTCAGATTTTTCAATTTAATTTCAATATATTAATTGATTTTTCCATGACTAATAGTGTTATGATATGTATTTACAAACAGTTAAAAACGGGCTCTGTCAGTTCAATCCATTATTGTACGTACTGTTTTGTACTTTTATACAATCAGTACCTAACTTGGAAGAAATGTAAAACCGACGCCCAGGGCCCCGTTTCATAAAAAAATGTTATTATAAGTTGTTATTGCAAATCTTGTAAAATATTCTACAAACTGTTACAAATTTCAGTTTCATAAAAATATTGGTTTTTCTTTTTTTTGTAATTGTAAAATTGCATTCTCAAGTTTGTAAATAGAAATACAAATTTTATAATAGAAGCCATTGTTTCATTAAAAAGTTAGATTTGTCAAACAATCTTGTAAAATACAAAAGAGAATTACAAATATTTTGTACGTTATAATATTTTAAATGTTTTACATAATCAAACTTCACCTGCTCCAGTTCGGAACGTTGAAATTGGATTTCCTTAACACAAGACCTCTTAAGATTTGCGTCATTTATCGTAGATTATCAAAATAATTTTAAAAATAAAATAAAACTACATCTTTAGGGTTCTAACGATTTTCAAAGTTTTGAAAAATTGTTATTTTTATGGTTTCGACCTGTTTTGAGAAGTGTCTTGACTTGACTGGCGAGTGTTTCCTTCGTAGTCAAAGTAATTTTTATGCTATAAAAGTGCAGTTGCGTTTGTTACAGTATTAAATAAGCGGATTTTGTGATAGTTAAATAATGAGTTCGAGGCTCAGTGAGACTACTTATGCTATATTGGGACCATACAAAGAACTTGACAATCGGCAGCTACCAACTATAAGGTAAGTCATTAAATTTATTTTATTTGTCAAGAACGACCTGAAATTGAAGTGTAATGGAAAGGATCCATCCAATTCAGATATATATGCTATTGTTTCTGCAAAGAGCAAAGATATTTGGACCAAAGCTTCGATTCCAATCGTAACTAAAGAACGAGTTATTCAATTACTAAAATCCTATTTTAAAAACTACCTCAATTTGAAAAGATACTCCAAAAGCAAACGGAATGCTAGTTTTGGAAACAAACTAAAGTGTTTTTTTAGATCATCGGAGAAGCTTTTCGACGTTGCTGCTTGTAAATACACTTCATTTGAATCTTGTTTGAGTTTAAAACCTGAGAAAGTTCCCATCCATGAAAGACGTTTTTTGTTGGATCAAAGGAATGATAGGAAAATAGTTATCAGCGGCGTTGATAAGAAAGAAACGGCTAGATTAATGAAACGACAGCAGAGGCAAACTGAAGAGTCAATAAGGGCAGCAAAAAAGTCGTGTTTTACTCAAGAAACCGATTCTGTCTCAGCAAATTATGATGAAGATTCGGTGCGTGAGTCTTCCCCAGAAACGTATCCAACAACAGAGGCATCCCCGACAAACACGCCCTCGATAGAAACACCATCCACTTCAACGGCGAATCGGAATACATTGCCGTTATCAACAGTTGCTGAGGTCTGTGATAGATACGGTTTATCGGCGCGATCTGCTGCTGCTGTTGCTTCTGCGATTTTGGCTGACGTCGGCTTGGTTTCTGCCGAAGATTTAAATCTGGTTATTGATAAAAACAAGACCCATAGAGCTATATCTAAAGCACGGACAGAAGCTTTAAAAGATATTGGAGGCATTGTTATAAAAAGCATTTACTTTGATGGGCAAAAAGACAAGACTCTGATAAATGAGAAAATAGGGGATCGTTACCATCGCAAAGAAGTTTTAGAAGAACACATCTTAGTTTTAGCAGAACCTGGATCAGTTTATTTAGGACACACAACGCCAAGTCGTGACACTGCAAAGGGAATTACTACTTCGATCACAGCTTTACTAGAAGGTCAAGGTTGGAATTTAGATGACGTGATTTGCGTTGGATGTGATGGAACAGCAACTAACAACGGTTGGAAAGGTGGCATGATTCAATATTTAGAGGAATATTTAGAGAAACCATTACAATGGCGTGTTTGTTTGCTTCATGCCAATGAGTTATCCCTTCGTCATTTATTCTTGACTTTAGATGATTGCACTTCGGGTCCTAGAAAATATTCTGGACTTATTGGAAAACAATTAGCTGGTTGCAAAAATAAAACCACGGTGTCTTTTTGTGCTGTGGCTGGTAATTTGACTGACTTGCCGAAAAATGTGGTCGATGAACTAAGTACGGATCAAAAATATCTTCATGGGATTTGTTAAGCTGTATCAACTGGTTTCTGTTCTCCTGAGCTGGCAAATCGTCAACCTGGAAAAATGGTACACTCGAGATGGCTTACTTCTGCTAATCGTATACTCAGACTTTACATAAGTACTTTTAATTCATCAGAAAATTTGCAATTGCTTGTCAACTATGTGGCTAAAGTATACGCTCCGATTTGGTTCCTAATCAAGCAAAATACATCTCTTAAGGACGAACCCAAACATATTTTTCAACTAATTATGTACTCTCTATTTTTACCCAAAAATCTGAGGTCTGTTGTGGATTCTGTTATCGAAAGAAATGCTTTTTCTGCACACCCAGAAAACCTACTTGTCAGTATGTTCTTTGATGATAGAGACCACATTAATTTCTCTGCTAGAGATTACACCGAGATTATTGTGTGTCATGAGTGTCATTTTACACCACCACCGGTTCTTCGACATATTTCTAATGAAGACCTTCAAGTCATGGCAAAAGATAAGAGCTTGGAAATTGTTGACTTTCCTTGTCAAACACAATCTGTAGAAAGATCTGTTAAACTGGTAACAGAGGCCTCCCAAACTGTAACTGACGCTACTTTTAGAGATGGCTTTATCAGAACCAAGTTGCGATCTCGAGCAGAAATGCCAAATTTTGGACACAGAAATAAGTTTAAATTCTAAGTTTTGTAATTCATTATAAAGCTCTATTTTGTTTATTTTGTTTTCTTGTGCTTTGTCTCATTAATTTTAATAATAAAATACCTTTTAAACTTGATTTTTGTATTATTCTAGGCATACGGTAAAAATGTAAAAATTACAAAACTTCAAAGTGCGGTAGAGCCCTCAAGATGACACGCAATTCTAGTTTTCTTATTTTTTTCGTAATCTGTGTAAAATTACGCAAATTTGGATACCTCTTGCGATAGTGTAGGTCAAAAAAAATTTTCTCATACAAGGACGGGACACCCCAAGGGATACACACCTACCGGTAAATCTGTGGCATCACTGAATTAATCGATTAGTATTTACTCGCGGTTCAATGAGAAAAAGACTGGCAAAATGTATAGGGTTTACACTTGAATCCTCAGATGGATGTTTGAAAATGTCGCGAAGGCAAGGTAAGTACAATCCCAATGGAAAGCTTTGTTGTGAAATCAGCGATGCTGGGGATGGCATCAACCGAAACGCTCGTAAATGCCCTGATTGCAGAAAAGTATATGGTAAGTGATCAAACAACAATGCCAAAGATATCAAAAGAGTCAGCAACAACATTAGCTAAAGAATGGAAACTCTTGAACTAAGAAGACATTCGAAATTTAATTTTAATTATGAGACATCGTTTTTAGGACGTAATAGGTAGATCTGAGATTGTAAGCAAGATGCCTACTTCAAATTATTATTTAAGTCTCTTTAATTTTAATAAGAAATATTGATCAATCACAGCAAGTACTAATTGTTGCATACCTGCATGAAATGCATTCTTTTTGAATTTTACCTAAATGGTATTTTTTAATTTTATTGCCTATATTAGTCTTTTTTGGACTTCGTTTTTATTTGGTATTTTTCGCTTCTAGTGTATCATGCTAAAGCGCTTTTTAGACTTTCAAATCTTTATTTTTAGATTCCTGTTTGGCCTAGATATGCCTAAAGTCTGCCTACATTTGAAGTTTGGTAGGATTATTTTCAGAAATTTCAGTGCTCTTTGAAGCTCTTATCTAAATTTTTTTTTAATTTAGAATTCTCAGCTCTAGTAATAAGAAGAAGAGTGGGAAATATAAGAAACCACTAAAATGGTTTTTTCTGTCTTTCTGTTAATGCATCAGTCTTAATTAATGTTTCATCTACAACTCACAAACAAGAAGCAAACAACATCATCACCATAGTCTAAAATATTACCAATATTTTCAAGCTATAAACCATAATTTTGAAAAGACTCTGAATGATGCTCATTACGTTTCCTATCCAATGAAAACCAGTTTTTAATTGCTGGGAGGATGAAAGGATTTTGTTCAAGTTTCTAGAACCATAAATCTATTTTCAATACTATCTAGGATGTTGACAGACTTCTCAAGTAGTTCTAAGTCTCATGTTAAACATTATAAGAATTATTTGCAGGTTTGTGAGAAGTTTTTACTTTAAAGTCTTTCATTTTCTTGAAATTGCCTCTTTATCTTCATTCAAATCTAAAGATTTGTTGTATTTACAAAGATCATAAAGAGAGGAATGAGAACATCTCGGCCGAAATTCTGTGATCTGGAAAAGGATACCATCCTCCGGAAGCGATGTAAAGCATTAGGTCCCATGTGACTACGATCAGTAAAGAGTACCTACCGGGGTTGGAAAACCTCGGATTCGGTTAAACTTTAGTTGATGTGCATATACCCCTTATGATGGTGATATGGAACTCAATAAATGACTTTTATTCCACATAACTCATTTAATAAAAGTTGTCGGCGAGATGACTTTAGTACAGCTTGGCTATTTACTGTAGGCGGTGAAGCAACAAAATTACTTAAAATTAAGTTGGGGATTGTTCCATAAAAGCGTGACATACCGACTTTTTTGTTTTTTCAGGTACAATCCTACATATTGTAATATTTTCGTACTCATGGTTTATTACTAGTCACATAAATGTAGCACAATAAAGGAGTCAATCTAACTGTCTTAGACTGTTTGTTTCAAAGTTCTCCTTCTGTAAAAACAAACTTTGTGTTTCTTTAAAAATCTCTCCCAAATTTCGACTGGATGGTTATTATGTGGGGTGATCCAAAAACACAAACAGCTTTTTTTTTAATAAAATATCGTCTATCTGTTGTTGCAATTTAGGAAAGCATAGAACCAGCTTTTGTTTACATATTCAAACAACAATCTTTACCTACATTATGATTTCATTTTGAGGATTGAGCTCTCAAGCAAAACACTCAAATCAGAATTACAAAAAGAACTTGTTGTTTCAATATTCAATTTGTACAGCCAAAGTAGTACTGGTAAATGGTAAATAAAGTGTTTCACTTAAAAGAAACAAGAGAAATAACGATTTGTGTTTTTTTGACCACCCTATATAATGTGTATAATGATGTTTAAAGAACAAACAATATCATTCTAGGGCAAGTAGAGAAATTTCGAAGATTTTGAAACAGACAAGCAAATAACTTCGAGAATGTTAGGTTTGAGACCTTGATAATTATGCTACGCTACTGTAATGAGCAATGAGCCAAAGTAAGGAAATATCCGAGTATTTAGGCTGTTTCATTGAAAAAGGAACAAAAGGTCAGTATGTCACGCTGCTACTGAAGAGTTGAATTTTTCTCAGAAATATTTTAAATATTTCTACAAATAATGGTCGTTGAAACATCCTGTATATTCACAAAAATTTATGTAAAGTGGCATAATAGTGTTGACTAAAGAATTTTTAATAACTTATGACTATGAGAACACTGTTTGTTGGAACTACTTCAAATTACCTATCGGTTTAGAGAAGCATGCTTGCATTACTTGCCTACACTTGCAGTGTAGAATTATCAAATCTCAAAGAAACCACTATGTCTATGATTTATGCTGTCGTTTTTCTTACGGAATGCATTCTTTTTGGGTAATTTTTAGAAATTTCTAAATACAGTTTTAATGCTATTTTAGCCATAAGAGACACCATTTTAGAAATTTGCCTAATCTCTCATATTTCTGAACCAAACTTAGGTACCAGCTAAAAAATTATTATTATTTAATCTGGCTTGGATCAATCTAGTGCCCAGCGATCATGCTCTCTAGTAGTATAGTTTGTTTTATCACTTAGGTATAATCCATGTTCTTCAAATAGACTTAACATTAGTTTTCAAGTTGTTTCTTTAAAATTTGTGATGGAGATGATGATCTTCAAGGCTCTTGACCATTACAGGCGTTATTCGTCTCTTCAGCCAGGTAGGTTAAAATGTGCGAATGGACTGTTGATAATCAGCATATTAGCATTATATTGACAACACGCTAGGACAACTAGTATCGTGCGGTAACAGCCCTGAGGTTCTAGAGCAGGCGTGGTTAGTCTGGTAGTACAATGGTGGTTGCCCGCACGGTGCGGTGCCTTGTTTGCTACGAATAATAGCGCTAGAGTTGGCGAAGAGTTTGAAGTATGTCTTATGTTGATGTCGGGCTGCCAATAAAAGTAGTGACTGTGATTGAGGGTATCAGCAAAATGTTCTGAATAGGACAGCTTGTGGTGACGTCGGATGCTGACTAAAATGTTGGGAATCAGCGTAGTAAGACTTTGGCATATCAAAGGTTGATATGTAATGATGATCATGATGACTGTACGTATTAACTTGGGTTAGCATAGGTGTCCACACGCTCGCGTTGCAAAGCAGCGATCGGTAGACTTAGACAACGGCTGGGGGAGTATAGAACTTCATGGGTTCAAGAACTGCAGTTTTACAAACTTCGCCACCCAAAAGACGTAAAAGTGTGGACGTTTTTCGGGCCGCCAATGTCAGGAATCGTTATGCCTTCTACTACTAAAGTTAAATTTTTCTTTTTCTCCTTCAAGGTTGAAAGAGTTAATTGTTTTTTAATATGGAAATAATGAAATTACACAGTGATCATTGAGAAACCTAACTATTAACATTTTTTGGGTATTCGCACTAAGTTTAATGAATAATTAGATTGCGATGTTTTATTGAGCAATTGCATTTAAGTATTTCCAAAAACTGGTTCCATTCCTTCTGTGGTTTAGCAAGGTCCGTGCTGCGATGGTGATGTGAAGGTAAGTTTTATATTTCCCATATTGAGAAAATGCAAAAATGCTAGCCAATACCAAAAAATATGTACTTTCAGAGTCACATTTAAGACTACTGTTACTGGAATCAATCTTCAAGAATTTTTGGATTTTCACTATTATTATTCACCGACATTGGTAGTCTAGCACTTCCAATCCTAGTCAAATTATCTGCTTCTTTGTTTCTACTGATGCTTTGATGTGCAAGTGTCAGAAACCAAACTTATTAGTTTGTTCTGTACTACCTGTCTTATCAGGTTACTGTGAATTTCTAGTGTTAGTTTCAATTTGAATACAAACATCATTAGAGTTGCGACAGTTTCTCTTTAGCACACTTGAGACTGCGATTAGTCAAGTCAAGTTAAATGCTTCCTGAAAACTGCTCGTTCCTGCTACGAGTTCTGTTTTGAATCTATGCGTAAACTAGACGTGTAACTACCTTGTAGGATTAGATCAAACTTCCAACAACTTTGTGGAAAGAAACAGAATTTGTGCCCACTTATATTTTACGTAGTTTTCTTTAGTTGTCCAGATGAACATCGAACAGTAATTCCACGAGCTTAGTTTTCTTTTATCTCATCTGCAACTACCAAAGTAAAGCATAAGTTGATGAATTTTACAAAAAATTTGAAATGTTAGTCAGTAGTCAACCAGAAGGATGACAAACAGAAAAATACTTAATTTATGGCTAGGTTGCCTTATTGTGTACGAAGAATATAATAAAGAAGAAGTTTTAAATGAAATTTTCGACTAATTAAATGTTTAATAATTCGTTGTATTTGATCCGGGAAAAAATAAATTTGCTCTAGGGTAGTATGATTTATATTCAAATTTTTTTTCGCCAACATAAAACTTTTATTTAATTGTGATTTATATGTATATTCATGAGATGTTACTGACCGTGTTTTTTAAAAGTTTCGTCGTACTGCGACAAAATAAAGTCACAAGGTGAAGAAGGTCCTGAATTCCATTTTAAACATGCGGAAGATAGCAGCGTTGATTTAGCAAATGTCTTGATTTAAGATAAGCAGAAGACGCGGAAAAGTTCGCCCATCAAGTTGTTCTGTGCAAAAGCAAAGTGTTTCGGTGCAAAAATATTTTGCATATGCAAGACGTCTGCTTAATTTCAACCGCAATATAATCTCAGTTTACTAGGATAAACTTTCATAAAAGCAGTTACGTTAACGACGAACCTCACAAAGTTGGACGGGCCCAGTTTAAGGCATAAAACATCTTTACCGCGTCTTGTAAAATATTTACGGCCGTGTTTTAATTATCCCAAAATAATTTCGTGATTAGCTTGAATTATGTGATTTTCAAAGTTTTTAATTGACTTAAAGATAATAAAAAAGTTTGAAATATTTCTTTAACAAAGTGTATACCTCAAAAGATACGATGGAAGAATTATTTATAACCAAATACAGAATATCCTGTTGGTTAAAAAGCGTCTTTTATCTTTTGGTGGCTTTTCTTTGTGTTTTTATCCTTCCATCTGACAAAAATAATAAAAACACAGAGCTCCGCTGCAGCAAGAATTGAGACAGAAGGCAGAATAATAATAAAGGAAAGTGAGGGTAAACTTTAGCGAGAACTTAACAACATATAAAATGAGCGCTTCACCGTATTTTTAATTTTAATAAAATGGTAAAGTTGTTTTTAATTTTGACTTTGTTATTTTTTAGGGTTAATTTTGTAATCATATTTTCATATCCGTTATTACATTGTGTTAAGAAATTTTATATCGTATTGAAGAAAAATCTAAATTCTATAGAATCTGCAACTTGCTTGTAGAATTTCAAACAAATTTTCCTAAATAAATACTATACAGAGTGTTGAATAAAATTTATTTTCTTTACTTACCAAACGCTTTTTACAGAAATTAAAAGTTTTATTTCTGGCACATGCCTGTGTAGGCACTTGAAGTTATATCTGCCTTGTCTTACAAAATAGTTATTCAATTATTCAAATATGATGAGAATGATACTGTAGCAGGTTGATCAGTATTTCGGTCGTAAGATTTAGTATTTTCATCTGATTACAGAACATTATCACCTGTAGTACTTCTTTTTTCAAGGAGACATTTTCCTCTGTAAAATATTCATATTGGTAATGATGTCGTCTATAAATCTCTTCTTTGCAATCGAATTTTAAGTTGCTGAAATTAAGAGAAATGTGGCCTTTATCGATTTTCTCCAATGAATTTTGCTGTCTGCATTTTTTTATAGAAATATCTTGCAGTCCTTCAAGCTGCTTATTGTATAGTTAGGATTTAGGATATTATTAATAGTAAATTTCTTTACTTCTTTTTTTCCAGGCCTTGCATTCTTAGTGTCCAATTGAGTAAGAATGAAGAACTATTCTGATAGATATCTGATTCGATTTAAGGCTTCTTGTTTGTATCTTCCTTCTTTGTACTAAAAACGGCGACAAGCTTAGTTTTCCACTCCTAACTTATTGGTTATGTTATGTGTAGTGTTACCTAATGTAGCATGACTTTGTTGCCATTTCTTTCTAGCCCTTCTTTTTTCTGCTATAAGTTTTATAATTAACAATCTCTTTGTAAAGCTTATACTTCGAAGATTAAATAGAGATCTACAGCCAGATGAATAGATACCTCCTCACCAATTCGGATTTAGGAATAATTACTCTACAATCCAACAAACTCATAGAATTATTCATATAATAAATCAAGCACTGGAAGCAAATACGTCAATATTTTTAGACGTAAGTCAAGCCTTTGACACCGTTTGGCATGACTGACAATCTCCAATTCAAAATCAAAAATGTGTTTAGAATACTAAAGTCCTATTTGTCTGACCGAGAATTTCGAACAAAAGTTAACTAGGAGGTATCCAGGAATTCTAACATACAATCAGGAGTCCCACAAGGGAGCATATTGAGCCCGATATTATATCTACTCTTTACAACAGGCTTCCCAACTAATAATAACACTACAACAGAGACATTTGCAGATAATACGGTCATTTTTGCCAGTCGCGAAAATCCAGTAGCTGCAAGACTACAAGGTCTCGACCAAATAGAAACTTGGCTAAAAAACTGGCGTATAACCATTAACGAAACTAAATCTACGCAAGTTCCCTCGACACTGAAACAAGAGCAGTGTCCAAGAGCGCACATAGATAATACAGTAATACCACAATCGTCAACGGCAAAGTACCTTGGACTACATCTGGATTCCAAGCTTACATGGAAGCAGCATATTGTCAAAAAAAAGAAAACAGAAAACATTTAACACGTTACTGAACTTATGACGTCGAATTATGGAGATGTGCCAGGAAGTCAAATATAGCCATAATGCAGTGCAGTCAGTCCGAAATACCGCGGATGATAACAAATGCATCATGATACGTGTCCAACTAGACCCTTCACGCCTATCCAAAGCTACCTTTCATCAAAGATGTTGTAGCGTCACTTTCTAAAAACTAGAAATTCCAAAAAGATTTACTTTTAGAAATGTGGCATTACGCCAAACCTTCACAGAAAAAGGGCCTAGAAGCATCAAACATCATGGCACACTAGGACACCGTAGTAATGCCATCTTGCAGCCCCTACTAGAACAACAACAATGAAAGACGCTCAAGAAATTCTGGCCAGCAGTCCTATTTGATGGTTGAAGAGGATTTTTCACTAGAGAGGATCTCATCACGACAAAATAAGCTAATTAGTTCATAGAATGTACCTAATTCTGATTGCTAATAAATGATTTATATAAAAAAGGTTTGGTTTTGCTTTCAAGCTATTTAGTAGTCCATATGAATTAGCGTGCGAGAATGGAATAAGTATCTTGTGGTACTATACTTTTACATTATTCGTGTGCAATAGAATATCTATCCGAAGACGATGATTGGAATATCACCAGTAATGTAATTTCAGATGAAACAATTTAAAAATTGAACCATCAGACAGAGGCATAAAGTATCGTAATACTCCGATTTAGATTTCTTTCTTTGCGGACTTTATTATTCATTTTACATCCTTCAACGTGTTTATTTATGTATTTTGTTAAAAAAAAGAGGTAAGCTGTTTGGAAAGCTTGCCAATATACACCAAGTGAGAAAAACTAGGAGTTTGATAAAGTGGATAAGTCACATCAGCGAATGGTGGGTGTTACAATGCCATCTACACAATCCAAAACTTTTCAACAGTGTATTGTAAAATTTAGACTATATACAGGGTGACAGCCAAAAATAGGGCCAAAATCAAATAATCAGCACAGCTATAATTTATGAGATTATATTTACATATATTTTTCTACATGAACAGTAGGTTATGCCATTTTATTTACGAAGCAAAAATTACGTCTTCTAAATGATGGCCATCGTCCCTAATGCATTGTTCAATTCTGGTCTGGAAGCTGTCCCACACACTTACCAATGTCTCTTCATCAATCTGTTGCACTTCTTTTTGAATAGTGATTTTTTTAAGAACAAGGCTTTCTGAGGCTCAAAATCAGTGAACCCAAACCAAAATTGTTTTTCGGTTCGGAACCGCTTCATGCCGACCATCGTTGAAGTGTCGACAAAATAACTGTTGAGTTGCAACGATGGAATCGCCATTTTTAGTATAGTCGTCATACACGAACACGCGATTTTCTATCGACCAACTCTCCATTGTGACTAAAATGGCAAGCTTACATGAAGAAAAGAAGAGATTCCACCTCTCTCCTCGATTTTCACTCGCCGAATACAGTCACGTCAAACAAGGGTGTAGTCCCGGCTGTCACCCGTGCGATAGTTAGTACAACAAAGCGTTTATTCCTTTGACCTAAAAGATCTTTTGTCAACAACCCTATAACTAGTGTTAATCATTCAATATACTAGATCTAAGTTTTTGGCAAACTTGAGTATATGCTTTTTGGTTGGATTACCAACTTATTGAAGTGTCAGAGTGACTTTTCCTAGGCGATTTAGGCTGGTACAAACTAAACCTGCGTACTTACAGAGGTCTTATGCATCCTAAATTGCGTTTTGCAGAATCGCCATTATTATTGTTTATTTTTCCGATGTTCTTGAAATGACATCTTACTGAATAGTGAAGAAGAAGACTTGTTAACGATCTTAGGTTGAATGTAGAAAGTTCGAAAAATAGTTGAGCATTTTCTGTCTAGTATTTTATTGCCCTTTCACTTTGTCTGTTGCCTAGAATATTATTGCAGTGCGATATTCTCTGCTTTTTTCCATTTGCGAAGCTTTCCTGCTAGATGGCTTTTAGAAAGCGATCCTAGTTTACAACTGGTGGCACTTTATCCTTCTTAGAAAGGCAGTCGGTTTGAACTTTTGTATACTATTTGTTTCTCTTGCAATTTAGAAAAAGGTGCAAGCTACATTTTTAAAATTAATCAATGCAAGATTTAGAATGGCTACTAAATTTATTATAAATTGCAAACAAAACACTCGAATTACGTGCCTTCGATATACAGGGTGTTTTAAGATTCAAAGCCAAAAAGAATTCAACGAAATCATGGATCCAAAGTTAAACAGAAAGGTCGACTTGCACCAAGGATCTAAAGCGCTTTCTTATCGAGGTTTATTGTCTTTTTACGAATTTCAAAAACTTACTAAATACTCAATATGTTTTAATGGTGGGTACTTTCCCTACAAATAAAAATATGAAAAAGCAACAAAGGAAAATGTTTTAGATAACAATTAACAATTTTTGCTGTTGGGGTTCGTTTTGCGCACATTTGAATTGGAAGGCCGACTTGCCCATGATACAATTCGACAGTGAAAGTTGTTGATTTAAAAGCATTTTTTGAGTTGGAAAACGTCCTGTAGAGGTCCAATTCTGAATAGTTGACAATTGTTAGATATAACTATCTTAAATGATTTTGAATATTCAACAAAATGTCTTGATGTAGAATACGTAAGTATATTTCCTTTGCGCACGTTGTCGTTTTTTTTTGAAATTATGTTTGTTGATATTCTAACTTTATTTGCCCTGTTAAGGATCTTGTGGTTTTCTAACCTTTCTGGAATTTCCATAACTGGCTTATTCTATTTATGATCTTGTATCCCACAGTTGTTAGTCAGGGAATTATGGTAATATTGTTTTTTATATAAATACACAATATTAAATTACAGACTGATTTAATGGAGACGAGGTTTAATAAATTGTGAAAGCACAACCCTGAATTTTATATACATATATATATATTTTGTATCTTTATTTGTTATAATTTATATATAACTAAAGAGAAAATCTTGACTTTTTAAAATCATTTCTCGGCAACGAGCTTTTGTTACATACGCAAAGTAAAATAAAATTGCTGTCAGGAAACCATTAAATTCTTCCACTAAGCTTTTGATACATTTTCGTGTTTGCAGTAACATTAAGTCGACATAGATGATAAATACATCCACATCATAAACTGAGATATAAATTAGTTTCGAAAGAGGACGTCGTCCAGGGAATATTAGCATAAAGGCTGAAGCACCACATCTTTCTTAACGATGGGATGTTCGTTTTGCTTATCGTTGCCTGACAAATTTAGTGTCATTTTGCTTTAGAGCATTGTTAATTGAAACTGCTATTTAACCAGTGCTCATCATAATAGAATGTCTCACTGCACATCCTAGATAACAGTCCAATATTATTAGACGGGGAATTTCTTGAAATCCTTTCATACAGAGATGGTCACATTCTAACTGAAATACGTGTATAATACCACAACCACTAGAAGAAAATGAGATATATAAAAGTCAAGCTAGATAAATTGTTAACGTTTGTAAGCGCCATACATGACATAAATTTGAGAAATTCTACGGCAACAAATTTTATTTTTGTTAGATGTTTGCTATGTAATGTGCAATAATAATATATAACTGCAGGTGCCTAATATATTAAATGCGTTCTACGGGTATTAAATGGGACGATAACAAAAATTAAGAGCCCTTACGCGAAGTACTGAGCATCTCGTATATCACGAGCTCTAAGCTCCTCTTATAACTCCTCATATGTGCGGGAAAGTATATTTTTGTAGCTATTTTGTCGACACGAGTGTTCGTAGAGATACCCGGAATTGAGTTTTTGGCGGCGCATTCTCTGCAAAAATTCTAAGAGACTACAGTTTTTCGCACCCGGCTATAAGTCTAGTAAAAATTTAATTTAATCAGAGAGATCTTAGTGATTTTCCCATGAAATGCAAATGAAATTGAATCTTTTGGTCCTGTAACGACAGTTCGCTCAGGGGCCGACAGGCAAGAGGAATGAGAGAACTCGTGAGCTGAATTTAATGTGTGCATTTGCCAGAGTGCAGGGACGACATTGGGTCTCGCATTACGGCCGCCGTTTACTGTTGTTTGCTTACTTACGCGCCGTTCTAGTCGCTCTTCTCGTTACTCGCCTAATTTACGATTCGTTTACCCCGACGTTTAAGGGACGTCTTTATGCGACGGACGCGAAATATGTTCAAATTAATGCGTTTAATAATTCGCAACAGCGCGTCGAATTGTTAAAAAGTGCACATTCTTAATTAAATCTCAGTTTAATTACTTTCATAATATTTTTCCACTTGTTATTTCCCTTCTTAACTGCTTCGCGGCACTAAGTAAATACTGAAATTTAATTGAAACAGCCAACCGCAAAAAAAGACGGACTTCTTAACTGTTTTGGAATGGTCTCTTTATTACAAGCCAATAAATTTCTGCTCTTGTAGCGCTGCAACAAGAAAACGATAAAACATTTTATTTATCAAACACAATCGAAGAATTTAATTAAAGAATTTTTATGCAATACTCTGGAAAATCTAAGCAGTCTGAGAAATTTATTTTTCGTTTGTTTTTATTGGTACATTCTGTTGGCAAGCTCGGTTTTTCTCAAAGCATATTATTCCGGAGATATTTATTCTACAGCTAATTTCGTTCAGAAATACTGAATTATTTTATATAACAAATTTTAAAATTCATTTACAGAAAGGCACTTTAAACTTTTTATATATATTTTATAGAATGAACTTTATCTTTTCATAAATTCCGTTATCTTTTTTTATTGCACACAAAGTTTGCCATTTTACCAAAAAATTAGAGTAAAAAGACTAAATCTAATATACCATACCAGAGAGATTTCTTAAAATTTATTTTTTACTTTTATTTTAGTTCATAGTTATTTTATTGTTAATTATTGTTTAACTAGTTTTAGTTTAAAACTAATCGTGAAATTAATTAATTCACGTTTAATGCCGTATATGTTACATTCTTGTCGTTTGACAATAAGGGAAGCGATTATTTACTATTTAATAAATAAATAAATAAATAAATCAAAAATAAATAACATTTATGGCATGTGCCGGTATTATTCAACTACATAATTTTATACAATTTCAGAATAGTTTTCTGATTATCTTTCACAAAGCTTGCTTACCTCAAATATAAGTCTGTTAATTTTCAGGTGTAAAGTGCCATTATTTAATAATTAAAAACAGTCAAGAGTACACAATCTTCTTTAATAGATGATTATTAGAAATCTTCTAAATATCTGTCCTAATTCAATTCTGCCAAATTTAGACTGCATATCTTTAACATAAACTCACATCGGTGCGTTAAAATGTAGATATTAATATCTCCATATCCATATTTCAGGATCTTTGTCAGACTAAAGTTCAATCTATACGTATCGAAGGCTGTATAGAAAATTTCAAACAGAAGAACGTACTTCCTCAATGGCGACAGTTTGCTTTGATGCGTTTACCGTGTAAATGCAAATAAGGCAAAGTATCAGCATATTACATAAGAATGAAATACCAAAGAGGCCTACCATTATAACAGATGTTTTTGTCTTATGAGTTTCATAGATAAAATCAACAGTATTATTTATCTTACTCCACCATATGCAATACTTGATATAAAAGAAGATATATAGTTCTCAATAAGCAACAATAATTGAAATGAAATTTTAAAAATCCATTTAGTAAACACACCTGTTTTTATAATAAATAAGCTAATATCAAAACAGAGTAACAAAGAAGACAGTTATTTATATTATTGTATTTGAAATCAAATAAAATTAGTTTGAGATTCAATAATACAGCAATTATTAGACTAAAGAAAGCAATGAAATCAATAAACTTTCTGCTGCAGAAACATCAAAAGAGGTTTAAAAAGCTAGAGAAGATGTGGTTACCGGAAATATCGTAAGTGCTTGAATTTCACTTTGAATTTCTCGAAGATACCTTCAGAGCAGGGGTATGCAAACTTGGTTCCCAGGTACAGAATTGATTCGCATAGCGACATAACACGTTTGCATACTTTACAGCTCAAACGCCAAGAATAAATTGTTTTATTAAATCTTTGCTCAAAAGTTAGTTCTAGCTAATGAATTTTGGATCTCACTATCGGTGATCATTCTTTATATAAGAGCGTATGACAGTGACAACAACACGGTTAACTCTTTCGGTTCTATTAACCTTCTTCATAAATTTTCTAAACACTCGGCTCGTAAATTGACTATTTTTGAGGTTTGCTGTACACGATTAATTAAACCCTTCATCCACTTATCTAGCTTGACTTGCGATATCTATAGTGGAGCTCTGGATAATGCGTCAGGCAGAACATTTAACAAACCCTTACGGTGCTAAATCTCAAAATCATACTGTTAATGCTCAATATGGCAAGCCGAGGTAGCACATCTCATGCTGTGTAGTTTTTTAAGAGATCAGTGGCCAGTAATAACGCGAAAATGTAGCCTTTCAGTGTAAGGTCTGAAGCAAAAAAGCATCGCTAGGGATTTACTTTAGGTGACGCTGTAATTCTTTTCCGATTTGGTCTAGGCTGTGCTCCCTTAAGCTACACTCTCTCATCCTCTCCTTCACCTTAGGATAAAATTGCAGCTATTCCCACAACGCTAGCATTAATTTGAATCGGCCAAGACTGGTGTAACTGATGAGCAAATTTTCTAGTGTCTTAAACGCTTCATCCACACTATGCTTTTTAAAATTAAAGGAAATTACTACCGATGAAAAGTCTGCGATAAAACAAAAGTACCACAAGGCCATACCCAGAGAATTTTTTCACTTTTGTAGTATTGATGGGTTAAGCTAATTCAACTATGACCTAAACCTCCGAGGTATCAGTGTGTCGTCCATGTTCATCTATCACGTACCCAAGATAGGTTCATGAAGGACGCCAAGATTTACACGGTGAATTTTACTTTTTCTAATCAACAGCTTACTTTTCCAAAAAGGTTAAGTGGTGAGAAAAATACGCTGTTTATGAGACGCTGTAGGGATGCGAGGCGTTTCTCAAGTCAACTCGAACAGGCCTCTTCGAAATACAGCCAAGGCAGTCTTACGGACAGGCTCCTCATCTAAGAGGATTTTTCAGAAAACTTTGCGTAGGTCTGTTAAAGATGTGTATCTAGCATCCCTAAAATTATTATCCAAGACATCTTGCGAAAAAAGACAGCAGGTAAGTATCGAGTTTTGCCATTGATTTTAATTTCCCACATCAAAACACATACGAAACTTCTCGGATTTCTTTTTTTACCACAACAATTGGTAAACTTTACCCTAAGTTCGAAAGACAAATTACACTCAGCTTTAGCATGCGTGTAAGGCGACATAGGAAAAAACCTCTACTGCTTCATCAGGCCAGCATCATTTATGTGATAAATTGCTTTCTGTGTTCTACCCAAGTTTCTACGATGATTTATTTCTTATAATGATCAATCACGTCTTGCAAAGTTTGCTTTTGAAAATCATCCAAGTCTTATGTGCATGTTTAAATTGTTTCTTCTGTAAATACATTGCAAAGGCACTTGTATATTGCATTTCATAGACAATAAAAGACAAATTAAATTTTGGAATGCGTCATCTTCTGTCGCAGTTCCTCCATATGCCACTTAAGATTCACCCAAGCCGATTCCTGTCAGCAAATGAAATTTTACTTCGATGGTAATTCATCCAAATTAAAAGTTTTTAGGGAGAGTCGTGAAACTTAAAATTTCAAGATTGTTTTAAGGTTCTGGTCTTTAAAAAGTTTACAGTTTTTTTGATAAAGGGTGGCATGGTTCTAGTCAGAAAATTTTCTTCTATAGTTTAGAGTTTGCATAACAATGAAAATGAAGCAAACATAAATTTGACACAAAGTAAGCCTGAAAATGTTGAGAATAATTTCAAGCACCGTGCCTCAAATTTAAGCTTTACCTCTTATGACTAATTGAGAATTTTGGAAAATGCGACTTGTAGACTGATAATTTGCTACTTTTAGAGAAATCTCGTCAATTACGCCTCCAAAAGCTTTCTAGACTAAGTAAGCAGGGAGCAACAACAGCTGTCAATAATTGTTTATTTCCTAAAAGTGCAAATGGGCAAACCTGCTGAAAATTGATAGGTGTTATTCACAGGCATAACTTCAATGAAACCTTACTCAGAATCTTAGTGACTGCTTTGTTATTGTCAAACTGTCTACGCAATGGTCGTGTTTCCACTGATGCTCAAAAGTATCGAATTGTGTAGTCTCTTTCTGGAAGTTAACAGAAAAACTGGAAAATGTAGATGCTAGGACCCATCGTATACCAAGTTAAAATTATAAAAACGGCTCCAGCAGACTTATTGTACACAATAAAAGTACCTACGAGGAAAAGATATACACTACGAAGGAGGTTGATAATGCACTTACGAAACCTTTGTAACTTAAAAAAGAATGGTACAAACCGTGAAGCTGGCTTTACATTCTATTTGGACCATGAACAACCATGCTAACTTAATACCACACTGTAGCAAAGTTACGACCAAAAGAAGTGGACGATCTGAGGATTAGTTGTCAAGAATACAAAACGTGGATAGAACTATTCTTTTAGCATGCCCTTGTATGTAAAGCATACGAAATAGCCAATAAGAATAGAAGAATCATCATTGTTACAAACACTAAGATCATCAAATAAAACTGACTTTGTTACAATATGTCGTTCTACATTTCACGATATTATCTTTAAAATCAAACGCTCAACATTATCGGTTCATGTTTGAACCCACATTTATTTTAAAAGCTTGAGGTAGACTAGAGGGGTAGATCTACATCCTGTACTATGGATAAGTACTACGTCTCCTCTAGTATAATAATTGTTTTAATTTAAAATACAAGAAAGCTGTATAAAGGATGGTCACAACACCCTCCGTGTACATTGCTAAACTCCTAGCTCATTCAATTCTTTTGGCCATAACTGTGTAAGTTCACAGTTCGTGTCTACAGTTAACGTCTATTTTGTACATGGTAGTTTGGTTATCTATGTTTAATTGTCCTAGAAGTTGTGACTAAATGAACAATAAGAGTTTGGAATTATTTTATATATCTGTAGATATTTAGCTAAAGCGGAAGATAATTTCCTCTCTCTTTTTTTTGCTAATTAGTCTACATTAGGTACCTTTAAAGTTCCAAATCAAAATAATGTGAACCAACGTTTTTAAGCTGTGAGCCAGGTAGTATTACAAACAGGGGAGCATGATTTGCAGAAAACTAAGCAAACATTGCAGAGAATTAGCTGTTTATTATGCTGTTGTGTGAAGGGGCGTGTAACCCAAAAACTGTAAATGCACTTGTCAACATAGATCCAGCTACATGTGATCATTTTTCTGTCTGAGAATCCGTAGCCACTCGGCTGCGTTTTTTTTTCCAGCGTTGCTTGTCAGAAATTTATGTCCACGGGAACGGCTGGAGTACTACCGCCTTCGAGCGCGCTTGCAATTGGTAAGGTAAGAGGGAGGTGGTAAGACTCTGAAAAGAATAGTTTTGATGCTAATAACAAAATACAGTAACTAACAAGTATCATTGTGACTCTGTGGTTTTAACACTCTACTGAAATTTGCACTATTCAGACATAATGCCGCGACACTTTGTCCACCGACTTCTACCACATAAACATATGATATATATCCAATAAGAAGTTTATGGGAACAGCACCAATATCACCGCTAAGCTACAAAACGATAGAACGAGTAAGCAGTGTTGCAGCATTGCAAAGATATGTGACTTTTCTCGCGCGGTTTGCAACAAAAATAACTAAAAAGTAATCGCGATTAAATAGGTATGTAAAAGATAAAATAAAAGGTATTGTAGCGCAACCCAATCGATAACGCCTTAAGGAATTTGCAGACTTATCCCGGTTGAAAAATCGTCAAATTTCATGCTTAGACTTTTATACAATCATTAACTCTATATTAATCTCAAAAGCAAGGGAAAAAGGTATACGTGTTTTGCAAAATACAGGGTGTCCCTGAAAACAACCGACAAACTTTGACAAGAGATCCCTGGGACAAAATCGAATGAATTTAATTCAACTTACCTACATTAAGGTCAATCGTTTCCGAGATTATAGAATGTCAAAGTTTAATTTAAAATATTTTTTTTCTACAGAAAAAATTTAGAAATGACTTCTTGCCAAATCGATTGTTAACCTTTCTTAGTTTTTCAGTGGCGCAACAATTTCTTTTAGGGTAATGAGCAAGCCACTCCTCCCATTTCTCCGCTTCTGATAAGGATATCAAGTACACGACTACGTAAAATAATAAACACC
>VTPC01091105.1:0-10856 GCA_011009095.1 Ignelater luminosus | reverse complement strand
AATTTTCAATTAGAAGAAGAGTAAGCACGTTTTTCCCTCCAACTCAAAACGTTTAACATCGAGGATACATCCTTTTCGTTTTTCTAAACGAACGGCATTAAATTACCTTCATTTTATTCGATTTCGTTTCCCTTCCGGCTTTCAGAACATCTCAAGTAAAACCTTTGAATATGAATAACCCTGTATATACACAAACATGTGAAAAATACGATCGTAAAATATTGTTGCTTATAAAGTTTATTAAAAACATGAAAATAAATAGCACCTAATCTCTCATCTGCTCATTTCCTACTTCATATGCAGGAACAAGATAAAACCTTTTCCTTTCAGAGGATTGTAACAGCCTATTGGGGACCCGTTACGAGCCCTGAAAAGTGAAACTGTCGCCCCCGGGGTGGTCAGCTAACCGTGTGGGTTTTACCTTTGCGGATGAATGGGAGAAAATCGGTTGAGAGTGGTCGTTTTGAATTGTGAATTCGAAAAAGTACTTTACAGAATGAGAAATGTCTCTCTCTGTATTACCTCCACTTAAAATCGTTTTAGTATAGAAAGGATACTTCACGAGAGTTGGAATAATTGTATCGTGTACAAGGAGGAATCCTCGCTAAGCTCTTTAACGTTCGCATAAGATTTGAATTCTGATGCTCTAGACCGCAAAGAATTAAAGGATATTGTAGGTCTGGTCAGGCACAACAAGGAAAATTTAATGAAACCGATCTTTAGGTGGTTTGTTCCGGCAACGCAGCGGAAGCAATCGCTAGGAGAGCAATCAGGATTAAGAAAGAGTTTATCCCTACAAAGAAATTCCAGCGTTTGGCTCAAATTATTTCCGTTAGTAATCGGAGAAGCAATGGATGTTAATATTGTGTATAAATTATGTAAGAAATAAATTGTATCTTACCTTTCTGTTTTCTCGATAAATTATGGATGTGGTTTTGAATAATTTTCTCGTTATATTCAGGTTTTTGACGTCTGTTTTAATAGTATCCAGAAGGGAGGAAGAAAAAGTGAATGAATTTTCCCACAACGGACTAAAATAAAAATCCACTCTGTAGGACAGTTTCATTTGCAGAGTTAAAGTATAAGTCATTTTAATTCGTATATAAAATGCCAGGTGATACAGTAATGCGGAATAGTATGTAAAATTCATGCATGAGAGGGGAAATATAAAATATCTATCGCTCTATAAATTAGGTTAAATGCTATCTCATCTGCGAAAATGCTATCTGTAGAATATATTAGATTATACTTCTATCTCGCGCCTTTTGTTATTATGATAAGCTCCGTATTTTGTCTTCATACAGAAATTGCGTCTCTACCAAAGACATAATAAACCAATAACGTTTGAATACTGAGGTCTCCAGAGGTTTGTCAAACACCCACGTCGCTGTTTTTACGGCTTTTAAAGTTATACACAAAGGAAATTCTTGGCTAAGTTATTTTCCGAAATTGTCTTACCTAAGACAGCTTCGAAAAATAAAGAATTTCTTATTAAATAACGTTATATCAAAAATCTATATCAACTGATGCTCGTACAAAATGAAAACGGAAAGTGAAAATAAAATATCAGCTTTCCAATATTCAGTGTCTACACGTAAAAGGTACAAAATATAACATAAAATTGAGTTATAGACGAAACAGTGTCAACATTGTATGTAGATTATGAGATTAACTTTTGCAAATACAACGCCAGCAATAAAGGACGACAAATGGGTCAGATCCTGTTGACATTTTTACAATTAATTTGGCGTATAACACGTTTGCACTCTGCGCTATGACATTAACTCTAATTAACTTAAAATACCTAGTAATGCAAATTTATTCGGTAACGTATGGAAAACTGGAAAAACCTTAATAACAACCGCGCTCTGTACAAACTAGTTTCTAGCATTCGCGTAATTTAACAAAGTATTAATAAGAATTAGTACTTAATTTCCTAATTTATTTGTCTTTTATAGTTCAGATCGTTATCGTATCATTTACCAGCTTTCCTATAAAGATGAAACTTTAACTAAGTAATAAAATGAGAATGAATATCAGATTTTGAAAAATCTTTATCGGTAAAATATGAACTGTCTTCGAGGATTAAATAATTTTGGGAAAAAAGAAAAATGATTCCTTGAAATAATAATATTTGAGTTTAAAGCCAAATGGTACAAGAGAAGCCAACGGCGTCAATTACCTTAATATTTTATATCTGCTGTTTAACCAAAAAACCTCAGCAAAAATATTTCGTCTAAGAAAAATTAGTAACTACACATAAAAAATAATTAGGATTGATGGAAGCTAAATATACAGAAAGATTGCTCCTTCAATATATACACACGGTCACTATATCGATTAACCTCAGGTGCTATCACTTGTACAGTTTTCATATTTATTAATTCTGGATTCCTAAATTAGGTAAGACTTTGACATCAGCTCAACTAAAACGAATAAATTTCCCATTTAAAAGTCTCGCATCTTTGTAATACGTTTATCTTTGCTTTCGATGTCTATTTGTTAATCTATGCACTTACTGACTACAAGAAAATTGCTGTTAATGCTTGAAACATGGATAATCTTAAAATTTGCTAAATGTTGTCGTACGCAATAAAAAGATTCCTTTGCGAAGCTACGCTTGCCACTTTACTTAATGAATGTTATAACTAGTTTTACTGCCTTAAAATAAGGCAGAGCTACACTTAAACAATTATCCACTAAATTAATTACTTAACAACATTTCTTTCGAGAGAACTTAATATTTACAGTATGTCTAGAGACAATTGTCTTATTAGTTCAACAACTGTTTATAGAATTAAACTTTTGTTATGGGAAATTAAATTCTCTTGTTAACATACTTAAGAAATTCATTCTTTATTTGATATTTAGACAGTTATCTAATTTAACTACTCAATACTAGACTTCTAACTTTTCTTATCTAGTGATTAGTTCAAGATTATTTTTTCTTTTTAGGTTATGTACTGACCGCAACTATATTCAGCACTTGTAATATTCGATTTATATTACCAGGTGTATACCTATGAAATGAGACTTTCAGCTGTTAGACCACAGATGTCGCTAGGAGTATTTTTAAACTGTCTCAAATGTCTTATTTTTTTCGTCTGTCATCTGTCAACAATATTCAATTCATTGTTTGTGATGTTTCATACAACAACGCATTTTTTTCGCTCTTAAAAATGTCGAATTTTGTGCCTTCAAACTACGATTTGCGGACATCGTTGATTTTCTGTTATCAATTGAAGAAAAACGCTTCTCAAGCTCATCAAATGCTTATAGAAGCTTACGGTGGACATGCTCTAAGCAGAGCACAGTGCTTCAGGTGGTTTGAAAAATTCCGAAGTGGTGATTTTAGCGTGGAGAACGAGGAACGTGGCCGGCCACCGAAAAAGTTTGAGGACACCGAATTGCAAGCATTGTTGAATGAAGATGATGGTCAAACGCAAGAAATGATGGCAGAGCAGTTGGGAGTGACCCAAAAAACCATTTGCAAACGTTTGAAAGACATGGGCATGATTTTAAAGGTCGGAAGATGAGTGCCGCATGAACTGTCTGAAAGGCAGCAAGAGAACCGAAAAACCACTTGTGAAATGCTGCTCTCCCGGTTCAAAAGGAAGTCTTTTTTGCATCGAATCGTTACGGGTGTATTTCTCCAATCCCAAGCGTAAACGATCGTATGGTCCGCCCGGCCACAAGCCAAAATCAACGGCCAAACCAAATCGCTTCGGCCGCAAGGCAATGCTGTGTGTTTTCTGGGATCAGCATGGTATGATTTGGTACGAGCTATTAAAACCAGGTGAAACAGTTGACGGTGCACGCTACCAACGACAATTGGCCGATTTGAACAGCGCTATACACCGAAAACGCCCAGAATATGCCGATCGGCGTCACAAAGTAATTTTTCTTGATGACAATGCACCACCACATCGAACAAGAGCGACCCGGGAATTGGTGGAGACGTACGATTGGGAACTGCTGGTGCATGCGGCTTACTCACCAGACTTGGCGCCTTCCGATTATCATTTGTTTGCATCGATGGGCCACGCACTTTCCGAGCAGCGCTTCAATTCTCACGAAGAAGCCAAAAAATGGCTCGATGATTGGTTTGCGGCCAAAGACGGCCAATTTTTTTGGCGCGGCATTCACAAATTGCCTGAAAGATGGGTAAAATGTATCGCTAGCGATGGCTATTATTTTGAAGATTAAATTTGTAACCATTTTTTGTTAATAAACGTTTAAAATTGAAAAAAAAAGTCTCATTTCATAGGTACACACCTACGTACATGTACTAAAGTCAAGATTTTCATGTGTACAGTACCCATAAGAAATAATTATCTCAATGATGGTTTTGAGATTAGTAGCCCGAAAACAAACAGAAGTCTATTATTGCCTGTTAATGATAGGTCTCTACAGAATATCATGAGACCTACTAAAACGTATCAGATATTGTTTCGTAAGATTTGCTTTCTATTTAATGGTCTCAGATCGCGACACCAATTCTCTAAACTCGATGTCATGTTGGTATAGTTGTCATTTTGTCGTTACTTTTGCTAGAAGATCTACAGAGGAATAGTTACCTGCTCGTGCTTGCTTTCTATCATATAATGGTAAGTTAAAACAAATAACAGCAGCTACGTTCATCAATCTATAAATCAAGTAAATCTTGTCTTGACTGACACCATATCGGACCTGCGGGTTTATTCACATAAATTCATATTAAAATTGATAAATATACCCCGCTACCTTACACTGCTTAACAGTCAGTGACTTAGTCATGTCTACCTGTGTTTAGATTTCACTCATGTTTAATTTGAATTTCTATTAATTTTTCTCAACATTTTGTAATCTCTGACGTTAATATCTTTTGCTAGTTAGATTTATTTTTGATTTTAGTATTTATTTGTAGACTACAACTTGAAAGCTTAAGATTTCTATCAACACAAAGTGTTAACAAAATGAACCACATAAATGTAATCAAAAATTTTTTTAAGTTACATTGAAATGCTTGGTTTTTGCAAAATAAAGTTGCTTAGTAACGATATAGCAATAATACGTAGTTGTTGGAAATGACTGCCATTCGCAGCAAAAAAGACCTAACTAACTATAGCAAATACCAAAGATGTCTGATTAGAAGGTTTAAATGTGCTTCACCATTATTATTCGCCATGGCCATTAAATTAAATATGATTAATTAAAAGTTTGCATTGAAAACGTGAATTCTTAGTCAAATTGAGCACACCGTTAACAGTAAAGCTGTAATTGTATGCCATTAACGAAATTGAGAATTTACTACAATTTGATATTGCAACCGGATAATAAAGGGCTGGTATAGTCTCGAGGGAAGGTACCGATGTCGAATAGGTACCGACCATAAAAGATTTCGAGAAATGCTTCTGCGGATCGTTTAGCAGCTCTGCCAGCAAATCCTATTCCCACGTTTACGGCGTGCCACCTGACTGTAGTCGTAATAGACTGTAGCAAACGGGAAAGGGTGAAAGGCAAAAACCTTTCGACTAGGGTAGCACACCTCAACAGAAAACCCTGATTCTCTAAGTATGGAAGTTAGGGCGATGGGTTAGCAGCTCACCACCTGTAAAAGATTTAATATTACTAAAAAGATCAATAACCAGCCTCGGAATTTGGAGGGAAGTAAATTAAGACAACGTTTGGCAATGAAAATGACAATGAAAATTTGTTGTTAGAATGTTCGTGGTATATCAAACAAAGTGACTGAACTAATACAGGAAATTAAGAAATATGAGTTGGATATCGTGGTACTGTCAAAAACAAAAAAGATGGGCTATGGAAATGAAGATCTGGAAAGTTACCTTCACTTGTGGTCAGGAGTCGATAAATCAGAAAGACCGCGTTCTGGAGTATCCATACTAATAGAGAATGACTAAAAAAAATTCATAAAGGATTATAAATATATATAAGATAAAATAATGACGATAACAATAAGAATATATGGGTATGATACAATTATAGAAGTCTATGCTCCTGTAGACTCAGCAGATAATCAAGCCAAAAATGAGTTTTATGAATGTCTCACGGACGTGTTAAGAGACATAGAGAGTTATCATGACATAATAATAGTAGGAGATTTAAATGCAAGAATTAAAAGTCAGAAAGGAAGCCAAAGGGTAGAAAGGTATGCAGAAGATGGCGAAAGGTTAACAGAACTATGCAGTCAATACCAATTAAAACTGGCAAATATATTTTTTGCTCATAAAGATATACACCGGTGGGAAAGACCAGCTTTACAACAAAAGTCTGTTATTGACTACATTATTGTGAAGCAAACAACAACCTTTAAAGTGTATGACTCGAGGGTAAAGAGAAGAGCCAATTGCGGAACTGACCATCAGCTATTGGTGGCTAAGATAGTATACCCCTTCACGACTAAAAAAATAGTAAGACGACATCAAGATCTGAAGAGAACAATACAACAAAAATAACAACTAACCGATACAAATTACCATTATTAAAACAAGACAGTATAAAAAAACTATATAAAAGAAGATTGCAAATAGAGTTAAATAAAACTCCGTGGGCAGAGAATATTGAAGAAGAATATAATAACATAAAAAATGCAATACATAAGATTGCAGAGAAAGTACTAGGTGAATATAATAAAAAAACTAATAAACAATCCCACTACATTACCGAAGAAATAATCAGTTTAATTGAAGAAAAAAATACATTATATAAGAGGTATTTAACTCACAAGTCGAAACAAAACAGACAGGAATACAAAATAAAAAACAGAAAACTGAGAAACAAAATTAAAACAGAAAAAAATGCATTTTGGAAACAAAAATGTAACGAAATAAATACGTATATAGGGTGAGCACAAACCACTGAACTGTGGCAAACGATTAAAAACATGAAAACAAATAACAAAGACAAATCCTTTTCCTTAATCTCTATGGGTACATGGAAAGAATACTATGATTCTTTGCTAATCGAAAGAAGAGAGGAGTCTAAAAATAATGAAGTTATCATTGAGATTACTAATGAGCCGAGATTAATAACTGCAGACGAACTAAGACAAAGCAGTAGGGGAATGAAAGGAGGAAGAGCTCATGGAACAGGTGACATTAAGGTTAAATTAATTAAAAGTGAAGGAATAGATTTATTCGAAAGGATAAAGAGTTTGATGAAGAGTTGTCTTACACAACTAAAAACACCACAAGAATGGAAATTATGTTGTATCTCATCAATTTACAAGAAAGAAAATAAAAAAGACCCAAACAGTTATCGAGAATTGAGTGTTACAAGCACATTAAGTAGACTATGGGGAAGGATTTAAAAAAAAGATTAAGAGAAGAAGTAGGCGGCGCTATTGGTAAAGATCAAAATGGTTCCAGACCTGGCCCGGTCAGTGTACAACTGTTAGAAAAAAAATCAGTAAAGGGGATGAAGTACATGTTACTTTTATAGATCTTAAAGAAGCGTATACCAACGTGCCTAGAAATAAGTTATGGAGTGCACTGAGAGTGATAGGGACAACTAATCATATGATTAGGACTATTCAGGAGTTGTATGAAAACAATTTGGCATATGTAAAGAAAGGTCAATATATCTCAGAATCCATAAATACCACTAAAGGTCTCAGATGGGTATGCAGTTTGTCTCCACTCCTATTCAATGTCTATGTTAAAGTAGCATTAAAAAATTGGAAACGTGCATGACAAGGAATGGGTATTCCAATAAATGAATCTCATTTGTTTACGCTCAGTTTTGCTGATGACCAAGCAGTTCTAGCTGAAGATAATTATGATATGGAATTTATGCTACCCCATGTGTGATACATCATTTTAAAGGGTATAAAATTCTCAATCTTTTACATCAAAGAAAATTAAAATCAGCCTAGCCGTTTGAGAACTAGAGACAGAAACGTATTGATCGAATTAAATGAATGTTTGGCTCTAATTCACAAACGGCTGGACCAATTTTAATTTTCTTTCATGTAAAAGATTAAGAATCTTATATTATTTAAAATGATATATCACACATGGGGTAGTGCCATTTAAAACTTTGGGGAGGTTGTGGTTGTGGGGGAGGGTGAAAGTTTTCCAACTGACTGGAGTAGGTTATTAAATGTCCCCCTCCAAAACAAAAACGACGCGTTTCAGTGATTTTTGATAATTCTACTCATTAAAGAGTTATTCAAAGTAGGAAGTTTTAAAATGATCACCCTGTATATATGATATTGCAACCAGCGGCAGAAGTTAATCCTTGCAGGATAATCCCATACAGTACCTATAAGCTTTGCTACTTTTCTAGTGCTCATAGAAAAATTGTCTTTGGGTTGTTTGCATTAATTTTTGCACATCTGCTGGTTCTACAATTTCACGAACTCTTGGACGTAGCAAACACTTTTTTCAAAGTCGTCGCACTGCACTTACAAATAAATGCATGGCTGTGGTGTACTGTTCTTCCTAAAAGTCTTATCGTTAGATCACCACAACAGAATCACCACGACAATAATGCTATACACTAAATGAATACCTGCATATTTTCTTATAACATAATGTGTCATCTTCTACAATTATTTTACAAGATTCATATTTTGTAAATAACAGTTTAAATGTCAAAAGTACTATTCAATTGAAAATTTTAACACTAGTTTTGGCAGAAATAATAATAAATAATAACTTTAGACAAAAATGTCTTTTTAATGGCTATTTATCTCCAGAAGTTATGTGGTAGATTTTATTAACATCCTGTATGCTTAACCAAGATTAAGAAGACAGCAGGTGTAACTCATTAAATAACTGTATGAATGGAAGGATTTCATATGTATAATGATTCCGTGTTCAATTCTAATGGCAAGATTATGTCTAAAAGAAAAACAATATACGTACTTTCACAACTGGGTTAGTTTTGGGCAATAATATAGCTTCAGCTTGATGTTTATATATCACTGAGAAACTGTCACTTTTAATCCCTTAAAATCCATATAGTGATGAGGTTTTAGCTTCTAATATTTATAGCGTCTGTGATATCGAAACACTTTATTCTTTATCCACTAACTTTATATCTTACTATCATACTGTTAGTTTTCGCAAAAACAACTATTTTGAAACTAGATGGTGAAAAATTTCAAAAATAGTTTTCGTTCGCGGATAAGGGTATTTATACTTAAAATTCTGTCTTTGGTGTCATCTAACTATATTAGTAAAACTGTACAAATCTGACACAGAATGAACCAAATTTTTAACGATTATCAGTCATTGAAGACCATCAAGTTTTGACATCCTAATCAAATCAACAGCTTTACATTTCCAAAAGCTTGGGTGTTGGCATTTAATACGAAACACAAACTTGAGATGTTCTAGTAAAAGATAGATAACTTTCCGTTTGCTCTCATAATTTATCATGAATCTCCATGAACTGAGTTGTTTGTTTTTAAACAATAGATCAGTACAAACGCAGATGCATAGATTGGGATATGTGATCAGCGATGAAAGTTTGTTCTAATACAGATCAAGTAGCAGTTTCAACACTAGAAATCTCTTTTGATTGCAGTCAAACTTGGGTCTTCTTAACAAGGTGTTGTATGCCGAAAAGTGTGATGACAACTGAATGAGTAGTACAATGCAAACTCACAAGAGGCTAACACGGTGAGTCCGTCGCCGATATCGATGAAATTTCTACTGGCGATGCTACACAAAAAAAAGTCGACAAGTATTTTACCGTTTGTCTAAGCCTTGTAAAAAAATATTTTTAGTCGGAAAATGGCTAAAACTGGTTAAAGCTGCTAGGAGCAGCTCAGTTTCGTAAAAACCAATCTTAGCCATTTTCCGACATATAATATTTTTTTGCGAGACCCGAGAGGCCCAATTAGATGAAGGGTAAAATACGTGTCGACTTATTTTCAATGTAGAATCGACAGCAAAAATTTCATCAAGATCGGCGACGGACTCACTTCTGTGTCATCCCCTTGTCAGTGCAAGGACGGGACACATTTTGAGAAGGTGATTGTTTAAATAATATGTCAACTATTAAAAAATCTTCAAAATAGGAAATTCACTATATCCTAGATGACATCATTGTTTTTGTATATCTTCGTTCATATTATGTATGTATATGTTATCTGCGCGGTTATTTAATTTATACTTCTGATATTAAATAGTAAATATTGCTTACTAAATAACTAACTAGTATACAAAACTACTAGTAGTTTTTATATGCTATGCCCAAAGTACAAAACGTAATTTATAATTTATTTTAAAACTGCGATGTAAAATTTTCAGATTAATAATTCCGATTTCATATAGCGGAAGTGTAAAATTAACATTCAACGTGAACTCTTTAATTTTTAAATGCATACAATTCCTGCATATACATTTAAAAATTGATTCATTTTTAATATTGTGTTTGCAAACACAGTATCAGTTTTGATTATAGTATAGTACACATAGATAAAAAATAAACATAAATTTAAAAAGGAACGTGTAAAATAAAATTAGATTGAATCTATCTATTATCAATGTGAAACAATACACTTTATAGAAATGGCAGTGGAGCTGTCATAAAACGTTTCTTGAATATTTAAATACCGAGAAAGGGAATGTTTTATTTAAAACGCTAACCAGAACGTCTAGGAGGAAGAATATTGAACTACTGTGAGAACGGGAAATTTACTGATACTAAAAAGAAAATCGCGATTTTATAAATGGATCATTAATTATAAACTTTTATTCCATTCGACAAAATGTAAAATACAACCAATATTTCAGGTATAATAGGAGATGATTCTTTTATTTTTCTTTTAAAATCTAGACGTTTTCTTAGAAGAAAAATTAGATAATGCGAAGAGGTTTTAAATTACGTACAACTAACAAAGC
>VTPC01091104.1:0-69928 GCA_011009095.1 Ignelater luminosus | reverse complement strand
TCCATTGTCCCTTTTCAGTATTTTCGTGCCATATATCTTGCCACTTATTGATAGATACTTCTTGTTCTCGTTTTTGTTCGTATATCCTCCTCCTTTCTTCCACGAGGATTTTGATGGGTATGAGCCCCGCGATGACAACAGTAGCCTCATATGATGTATGCATATACACTTGAGATTCTAATTGCAGTGATTCTTTGAATTGTTTTTAGCATATTTTCGTATTTTTTAATTCCAGCTGTTTTGTGCCATATTGGTACTGCATACATATTGTGGATTGAACGACCATGGCCATGACCCTTTTTTTATTTCCTGGTGGACCTCTGACATTTGGTATTAATTTACTTAGGCTATTAAAGATTCTTGCTGCTTTGTCTGTTACCCATCTTGTGTGATTTTTGTACGTTAGGTTTCTATCCAGTACGACTCCCAAATACTTTACCGTTTTTTCTGGAGTAATTTTTCTGTTCTTTAATTTAAATTTTAAATTTTTCTGTTGCCTATGTCTACTTAGTATTATTGTCTGCGTTTTCTGTGGACTCAACTTTTAGATGGTTTCTTTTCATCCAGAGATCCACCGCATGCAGGGCGACGTTTCAATTCAGCATCATCTCTCTTTCGTTTGTCGCTGCTACTATTACAGCTAGGTCGTCAGCATAGCATATTAGCTTCACTCTTTCGGGCACCTGGACCTCCATTATGTCATCGTACAGGACGTTCCATAATGTAGGATCCAGTACCGAGCCTTGCGGGACTCATCCTGTTATCTGCCGGTGCGTGATTTGTCGGTTCTTATCAACCTTCTAGAGAGGTATTTTTTAATTATATTCACTAGGTATTTTGAAATACCTCTGCCTTGAAGGTTTTTTATGATCCGCGCTATTGAAAGCATTCTTTACATGCACCAGTATCAGAGCGCACCATTTTAGATTCGTTTCGTTTCTGGCATTTATTGCCGCTTCTGAGACGCGGTTTATCGCGTTCACGGTCGATCTTTTCTTTCGGAACCCACACTGCCCATTATTTAGGCCACCCTTACTTTCGATTTCTTCCGTTAGTCTATTGTTAATTATGCTTTTATAGACCTTTCCCATTACATCTATTAGGCGTATTGGCCTATATTTTGCCTCTTCCTCGGCCTTCTTTTTTGGTTTCTGGATTAGTATGAGCTTGGCGATCTTATAGGCAAATGGAAAGCCGTTTTTTCCCAGTAAGTTGCAATATATTTTTGTAAAGTACTCCAGCTCTTGGTTTATTGCTGCTTTAAATGCCTCTGGTGGTATTCCGTCGGGCCCGAGGGCTTTCCCGTTTTTTATTTTCCTGCACACGGCTGTAACTTTTTCTTTCTCCAGAGACCTGTGCACTTGGTCGAGCTGGTGTGCTGACTTCTCTACTTCCTCCGCAGCTATGAATAATTGCTCGAAAATTTGGGTTTTATTCTCATTTGTTAAATCGATCTTTGGGTATTGTATATTCAGCTGGCTCATCACGATTTTGTAGGCCTGCCTGAAGGCGTTTTGTTATAAGTATTTGCACAATTCTTTCCATCGCTTTCTTTTGCTATCTGTTATTTCTTGGCACAGTCTTCTCTTTATCTGTTTATATGCCTGTTTCTGGTGTTGCACGTTTTCACCTGTGCGTTGGGCTCGTGTGTACTTTCTTCTCTCCCGATTTGCCTCGGTCTTTATGTTTTCGATTTCTTTTGTCCTCCAGTATGGTTTCTCATTGCTGCTTCTTGCTGTGTTATTTTTGCATTTTCATACACGTAACGGCCGTCTCTAGCTCCGCCTTATAGTATTTTCTCTGCAGTTCCTTTCTAATACCCTCCAGAAGCGTATCTTTATTGAATCGGTTACTAATTTCTCGTATGGCTCTTTTAGTAGCGTCGTTTTGATTTACTTGTATATATTTATGATCACTCGTAGTTTCTTCGTCAAGTAGCCTCCATAGATCTATTTTTCTCGCCTACTCTCTGGAAACTAATGTGAAGTCTATGTAGGAATTCCCGTTGTGCCTGACCAGGATTGGTACTATTCCGTTGTTTAGGATCACTAGGTTTTTTGCGCTTGCCCAGTTCAACACTTCTATACCTTTCTTATCAGTTACTGATCTTCCCCAGGCTGCATGTTTAGCATTAAAGTCCTCGGCTACTACGACCCTGTTAGAGGTTAAAGGTTAGGTTGTAAATTAGGTTAGAAGTTAGATTATAGGTTAGGTTGAAGGTTTGGCTATATTATATTATTATATATTATTATAAACAGCTCAATATTATGTTACTAATACATGACGTGCGTGCCAGGAGAAATCCGCCGGAAGATGCCTGCAACCCTTCTACCACATAGTTCAATGAAGTAAGTTGTTACTTAGTTACTAAGTAATAGGATGTTAGATGTTACCACATTTTAAACACGCCTTGCGCTAAGAGAGTTAATCAAAAACGAATGATAGCATTGTTTTTAAAATTCCAAGTACACCAAATTTAAACAAAAAAAAAAACAAAACTTTGAAGGCCTTTAACTTCTTAAGAGAGCAATTTTACTTATTGCAACAGACCTGTTTTGATTCTAGGAATTCACTCTTAAACGATGTCTCATCACTTCCCAGATACCTTTCACAGTCTATCTAGACGTTATATCGTTTCTTTGTTAACGACTATGAACTTAATTTTGAAACGGTTTATTTTAAAATGCTATACAAATTTGCTCAATAATCTAGAGAGTTAATAACTTGTTTGGTCAAAGCTTTGATGCTACTATGAATCTGAGTTGAACATTGCACAACTCCATTTCTATTGGATGTTAATCGGGCACAAGTTGTGGATATACGCGCAAACACATATTATTATTTACGTTCTATGAAATGTGTTCTCGCAATAATTTGTCTACATGCGTATAAAGTGAAAAGTTGCAGTTCTAGATTGTTTATTGAGGCAGAAGGAAACTGAACAGTGTACGTGAAAAAACTTTTGATTACGCAAGGTAAGTTAATTTATTTTTCAATATCCCTTCAAAATAAATGCTACTGTTAGAAACGACAGATAAGAAAAACCTTCTTGAAGAATTATATGAATTCCTTTAATCTAATGTACTACCTTACTATTTTTTTCGTTAATCTACCGCTGCTACTTACATAACACTCTGTATATTACTATTATTATGTACTACATCACGAAACAAATCTCCATAGAGCTGCGTTCTAGTGTGCCTTGATCTTGTTTTATTAAATGTCATTGTAATGACATTCATAATGATAAGTTAGGCAAGATTGAATTGCAATAAAGAGATGTTCGAGAAAGCTGGGGTTGATTTCTTAGCGTAAGCTTTTTGGTGTAAATAAAACAAATAAATATTTTTTCTTTGTTGCAATATTTGAAAAGTCGTTTGCACTACCAATATGGTTTTATTAGCTTGATCTTTAACATCATATTATGCACAGTTAAGTTGTTTTACATTAATTAGACAATAACACTTATATAAAGTAGTTATTACGTGAAAAATTTCTAAAAAGCAAAACATAAATTCTAATTCTAATTTTTCGACATCCATTTATGTTTGTGATTAATTTAATTTTTATTTTCATGGTTAAGTTTTCAAATATTTTTCTTGAAGTTACGTAAGATGCCATCTGTTGCACTAAACAGGCAAATAGAGACAAATTGGTTGCATATATGTCAGGCGCAAACGAAGTAGTTTTAAAACTTTATACCTATTGATAGATGTATTTATTGAAAGTCAGATTTTTATAAAACGTATTAAATTTAATTTCACCTTTTTTTAAAGAAAAACTGCAAAAAAGTTAAATATACAATGTGTCCAAGATAAGAATGCACAGTTCTCTATTAAAATACGTTAATAAAATTTCTGTACAACGTTTTGGTTTCGAGTAACTATCAACAACGTCATTTTTCTAGGCGGAAAAGCAATTGAAAATTGTTTTGGATAGCTCTTGTCACGATTCTAATGAACAGAAAACTGTGACGTCGCAATCCACCATGACAAGAAAATACGTCTGATATAAAGTTGACTTTACGTTTCAATATTATAAACTGTTAATACCAATTTACTATCGTAGCTAATTACAAGCTGTCTTATATTGTTAAAAGCTTAATTATTTGCAAATTAACGTTTACTACAGGTTTAACAACATACATAATCTATGGTTAGATTGCTCGGGCCAAAAAGATTTGATGTCGAGCCGAATTTAAGCAATGAAGCTAATTGGTTCAAGGCGCTTATAAATTTTATTACAGTAACGAAACCTGACAATGCTATTAAATTTTTATATTAGAAGACTGCAAGCAGGAGAATCACTATATCAAACCTTCACATTTTAAAACAATTAAGTAAATATTGTAATCTTAAAGCCATTGCTGCTAATCAAAACAGGATGATTTCATACGTAATCTTATCGGTTTAGCTTCTCCTCATACCTATACACCAACGAGTTTTAGAAAATCCAATTCTTGAATTAGAAGAGGCATATAATCAAGCTTGAAAATCTATTTCTTGTCAAATCTTATTTCTCGCAGAGACGGAAAACCTGGAAGTAAGATCGTTGAGATCTTGTTAAAAAAAAAGAATGAAATTTCTTTTTATAGTAATGTTGTGGTGGCAACCACACACTTAAAATTTTCCAAACAGTCATTTATTGCCAATAAAAAGCAGTTGCGACATCAATTAACAATTTTAAAGGATATCTGGAAATGTTCAAGTATAATGCGCTTTTTCAATTTAATAAAAAACAGTAAATAGGAAATACACGATGGTGAAGTAATAAACATTTGTCTTAGTTTTTGGTATTTTGTAGAAAATGCCTGTTAAAGGGGGTCGTAAATCTAATGTCGGATGTTTAAGAGAGCAAATACAATTATTGCCAGTTCTATAAAAACAATAGAGTAGACAAGTTTTTTATTTTTGGACTTACCAAACAATCGCTACATTTTTTGACGAGATGAGACGACTAGAAGATAAATACCAATCTCGCGATAATACTCGCTGAGGTTTCTCAATACAGATCCTTTACAGTAAAACTGTTACAACAACTCGATTCTTATAACAGTCCTTCTTTTGACAGAGAATGCTGACAGCTCTAACAAGCACTTTCGTACTAATTGTCCTGCAAGAAATGTGTCTTTTTCAAAAGTTTGCAGATTATCTGCATGATGAAACCTGCCATACATATACTTTACATAGTATACATCGCATAAACAGAATAACGGCATACTAGATCGACATAAGTTCGAGCCTGGAATCGAGAAGAAATCTTTTGGGTCTGGGATCTAATTCACAGAGTCATATGACCTGAGTAACTACATAGTTGGTGCCCAAATTGAAAAACGAACAAACAATAAAAAGATTCATGTTGCAACTTTAGTAAATAGCGCAAACGCTAAAAGTTCTATAAATAATCCTCTTACCAGTATAATTAAAGCAGCTTTGGAAGAAATACTACACTCTATACGATCTCCTTGTTGTACCTCTATGAACACTACACCTCTTTTTGTATTAACTGATCCTGTGTTCTTGAAAAACTTTAGAAGATGATTGAAGAAGTAGAGCTTATTGATGCTAATCCTACGTAGTATCTTCATGAACTTGAACATTTCGCCTATTCAAGGAGATTTTTCTTTGGAAAGTTACATTTCAGGAAACTCTACATCTGAGAAGTCTTCTTTGTCTAGCAGTAATAATATCAGACAGAAGAAATGTTATGATCTATAAGAAATCGAAAGAGACTCAAGTACTTGAAAGGTAAAGTTGAGATGAATGTGATATAAGGTTGGCTTTGCATTTCAATATTATAAACTTTGATACCAATTTACTGTCTTAGCTATGTAATTGTATAAACTGTTTTAAATTATTAAGAACCTTCATAAGTAAAGGTTTAGAAATTCTAAAACACTATATACGTAGTCGTTAAATCCTCTAACAATAAGTCTCTTGCTATACTCCGTTCAGGATGTTTCTGGGTCGTAACAGGCCATGCTTTCATTTTGTTAGGTTGGAAGTGTTTTCTTTCTTTTTTTTAAATTGTCGTACCTGTGGCTGCATTTGGCGCGGTTGCACGATCAAAAATTTTGCATAAACGTTTAGTACCGATTAGTTTCGTTTTGTTAAAAAGAAATCAAGTTTTCCTTATATTTACAGAATTACAAAAAAAGACAACAGCGTAAGGTTAAACCGGTTAAACTGCCATAAAATCATACTAACCTCAAAGCACATTAGGCGTCAATAAGATTTTACAAGTCGAGTTAATAGATAAACAGCCCGGTTGACAATACTCAAACTGTCATTCTTCCACATCCATATACGACCCAGAAACATCGTGAACGCTGTATATCCATTAGAGCTTACGGTTGCTTTAGAGAAAACTGCAAACACTAAACTCACACATTTATTTTTCGTGAATGACTTGAATTCTCCTAATTTGAACGACGAAGGGAATTGGAACTGGTCACAGCCTTGAGCTGAGATGTACTTAACAATATTCGAAGCTACATCTGCCCTGAAACCATTTTCTTTGGTCTGATTTCTACAAGACACAGCAACCATATTTATACCAAAGTCTTGGACACTTACATAACGGCTAGCAAATCTAACAAATCATATAAGATTCTTTCGAAGTTAGTCCACGAAATTGGCGGTATGGTGAACATCATTCAAGATCGTCTACAGGGTGTTGTATGACGTACGTTCCTGAGACCATTTGTAATAGAAAATGTCGTATGCACATGGGTCCAATTTGCAACGGTTGCCTAGTTATAGGCGTTTAAAACCTAGAAGTAATTGCGCAAGTTTTGCAGTTTTCAAGGGTAGAAATAACTATGCACAACAAAAATAGAAGAAATAAGAAAAAGAATCACATAAATTACATACATTGTTTATTGATTTACTGTATGGATCGAGTGGCTGCACGCAAAACCTCACAGTTGTTTCTTATTTGCTGTATGAGTTCAGACCTTAACTTTTACTTTGTGTAGTAGGCTTCCAATGTGACCTACAGCTAATACTCCAAGAAAGTGAAATCAGGTCGTCTTTGCAGGGGAGTTACATCATTTCTTGTCCTGCTAATAAGGAAATATTTTCTAAAAGCGGCGGCAATTTATTTCGCAAAAACCTTTTTGCTCAAACCTTTTGATTTTAAATTTGTTACTCGGTAGGACAATCAGGGGTTAATTTGCTTCTTTTTTGAATACATAAGAAAACACTAGGTCCCCGGAGAATGTTGACTGTGTTAATCATAAAAAAATTAGTAAAGGTAACTTTAACTAAATTAAAATAAAAGATAAGTATGGGCGCTGCCACCGCGTCGTGGTAATATGGAAATCTCCAAAGCCGGCCAGACGCGGAGACCTGCTCTGACGGACACCAGCAACCCCTTAGGTTCTCAAGAATTTTTTTGTTGCTGCTGTGATTGTATTAGTTAGATAACACAACAAATACAACGTGCCTGCCCCTTGCAAAAGCTAGTATCAATGAAGTGCAAATAATAATAAGACTACATACCAGATAGTTGCAAAAAATAGACAAACTCACGAATACTAAGACGATGTCCGGTACTGCTCACTTTTGTCCAATCGTCGAAAAATCTTGTATGAGCTTTCTCTCTAAGAAGTGGACGCAGGATGCCGCTACAACTTACAATTGACGCAAACTTTGTCAAGTGTGTCGCACTTATCCACACGATGCACACTAATTTTCTCTCTTGCTTCACTACAAAAACCACAATTTGGATCTTTTGTGGAAAATTTGTGAGTGTTTCTGACTATGTCTGCTCTCCAGGACATCTCTCGAAAAGCTCATTTCGTTCTATTCCTGCACGTACAAGATTTAATGGGCTTATCCTCGCTAGCTATATTATAATATACATTCTACTAAATGCGTCGCCCAAATACAGGGTGCGACAAAATAATAATACGTAACATCTTCAAAAATATGGACCTTCATCAATCATACCACATCATCAGTTGACCGAAAGTCTTTGTTGAAAACTAGTTTCTGTGGTAGCATGTAAATTACCATCAGATCAAAAATGAGAATTTTGGGTACTGTCGCGAGTAAATTGCGTTTCGTCGGTGAATAAAATGTGTTTAACTCATTCAGGATTTCTTAGAACTTATTGCCAAAAGTTTAGCTGCAATCCATACTCTTCAGACTCTAAATGAGAAACATCTAAACGTGCCAAAATTCTTTTCGAACTTAATCGATTATTGCGCTCAATACTTTACAAAATGTTTTCCTGCTTTTCCAAAGTTTACTACACCGCACGCTTAATTCTAATGGGGATTCTTAAAAACAAACCTTGTCTTGGTGCAGCAATGAATGTTTGATGACTGGGCGTTTTTCCGTTTGGAAAAAGTCATTGGTACTCCATATGAGCAGCAGTTTAGTTTTTTTAATTTTAAGTTTACAATGTAAAATTTATTAATAAAGGCAAATATTATTATTATTATAATAGAGGCATCATTCTTAATTCAAATGGTATTCACTAAAGCAAGTGCAGCTACTAGGTATACAATATGCCTGTGGCAACTTTTGTAGTTAAAGTAGATCATTGTCCACGATTGAAATTAAGTGAGACACACCAGGCTGATCGCAATAATTCGGTTTGGCAGTGGAAAAATTAGATACAATTAAATTTTGGTTGGAAAAATACAAACTACGCTTGGCACAAAAATCAGACGAAGATATAAATGGCACAGCAGAAGAAATGCATGAAACAGTAAAAAACAAAATTCACGAAGCAGCATTAGAAGTTCTTGGAACAAAGGGAAGAACAGAAACACAACAATTCTTGGTGGACAGACGAGTTAATAGAACTAGTGGAAGAAAAGAAAAAGCTATATATTAAGTGGTCAGCTACAACAAATGATGAATACCAAAAGAATTATAATCGTTATAAATATATAGTGAAGAAAGAAATTAAAAGAACAAAAAAACAAAACATGGGAAAACAAATGTGCCGAAATAAACTTAATGGTAGAAGGAAGTAGGTCTATAAAAGCTTGGAGAACTATAAACAGCCTTAGAAAAAACACAAATGAAAAAAAATAAATTCCATAAAAATAGAAAAGTGAAAGGACTACTATAAGGACCTATTAAAAGAACAACGTAGAAAGTTTTTCGATACGCAAATAGATGTGGAGGAAACAGAAGTAAACGAAGTAGAGACAATTAAATTAGATGAAATAAAAACAGCGATACAAAAAATGAAAAATAATAAAGCTCCAGTGCCAGGTGATTTGCCTATCGAGTTAATTAAACATGCCACCATCAGAACGCTAGAACTGCTTTGCATAATCTTTAATAAGTGCCTAAAAGGGAAAATGATCCCAAGTGATTGGAGGTTCTGTTACATACATTCCATCTATAAAAAAGGAAACAGGAACGACCGCAGCAATTATCGAGGTATTAGCATTACATTGTCTACTGGAAAACTATACGAAAGAGTCCTGAAAGCCAGAATAGAAAGAGAAGCAGCGGAGATTCAGGAACAAAGTGGATTTCGACCGGAGCAATCCTGAGTGGACAATACAATTACAATAAAACATCTAATAGAAAAGAGATTAGTAAAAGGAATGGAATTCCATGTCACTTTTATAGACCATCGTAAGGCATTCGACACCGTCCCGCTGCAGAAATTATGGACCTCAATGAAAGAAGCAAGCATAAACAGTGCATATATAAACGCTGTACAAGCATTATATAGACAAAACCAAGCGGTTATTCAAGTCGGAAACCAAGTTTCAGAGGCTTTCTCACAAACAAAAGGTGTTAAACTCTCCCCAACCCTATTTAAAATTTATCTCTGCAACGCTTTAAAACAGTGGATAAGAAAGTGCAGCCCTATGGGAATATGGGTAGAGGACACTCCCATATATACAATCTTCTTTGCAGATGATTAGGTAGTTCTTGCAGAAGACCAGCAAGACATGACGTATAAGCTAAATAAACTGATAGAAGAATATAGAAAATAGGGTTGGGAGGTTAACATGAAAAAGCCACAATACATGACTATAGAAGACACAGGACAAGATATTAAAACAGAAAGTGGAGTCATTAAGAACGTTAACCAGTATGAATATCTCGGAGTCACAATTAGTGACGACGAAAAAGATAATAAAGACATAATAAAAAAAATTGGAAAAGGAAAAAAACATGAAAAGAAAGAAAACAAAAAAAAGTATATATTAGGCTATGATTCAGCCAGTGTTGACGTATGGGTCAGAAGTGTGCTTATAGACAAAAATATGTCACAAAAACTCCTCTCAACCGAAATGATGTACTGGAGAAGATGCTCCGGTTTAACTTTATTTGATCATGTAAGAAACGAGGATATAAGAGAAAGAATGAAAGTAAAAAATTCGATAATGGACACAAAAGCGAAAAACAATTAAAATGGTACGAAGAATGAATGAAGAACGGATACCATTAAAGGTTTGGAACTGGACAACAGCACAAAGAAATAAACGAGAAAGGCTACGAAGGAAATAGATTACAAACATTTACATGGAAATGGAAAGTCGAAGACTTCATGAAAAAGACTGGAACGACAAGACACAATGGCGCCGGGGATGCGAAAAGCGACACAATGAAAGCTGTAAAAACTCGCTATATATATATATCAAAATACGGGAATCAAGTCTGCCCTCAAATCCCACAATAGGGAACAATCTAATTTATCTTCAAGTCGATGAAACAACCGATTTGTATGGTCGATATACGAGGGTAAGGTGAAAAGTTCTCGGCCTGACACAGAGATGGTGTTCCAATCAGCGAAAATTTATGATTCCTGCCTAGGTGCACGTATCATTAGTTCGTATGACAAGTTTCAACTTGTTCTCTCGAGTAGTTTGTTTACACGAATTTTGCAGTAGACGTCTTGCGTGTTTTTCGTTAAAATGGATAAACTTGAATATCGTGCGGTCATAAAATTTTTCGTTTTGAATGGATTAACCCCTAACGAAATTCATCCGAAATTGACAAAAGTCTACGGGGACTCTGCTCCTTCAATATCAACCGTTAAAAAGTGGGCAGCTAAATTTAAACGTGGCGCACGTCCCCTTCCACACCGGAAACCATCGAAAAGGTGCACGATATCGTGCTGGACGTGAAGGTGAGTGAGATAGCTGAGGCCGTGGAAATATCGGAAGAAAGGATGCGAAACATCTTGCACAAAGAATTAGGGATGCGAAAGCTCTGCGCAAGGTGGGTGCCGCATTTGCTGAATGCCGATCACAAGCAAATGCGCAAACGAGTTTTGCAGCAATGTTTGGACCGATTCAATAGGGATCCGATCAATTTTGTGAGGCGATTTGTTATAATGGATGAGACATGAATCCACCACTACACGCCAGAAACGAAACAGCAGTCGAAGCAGTGGGTGGAAGCTGGTGGTTCAGCGCTAAAGAAAGCGAAGTCGATCGTATCTGCTGAAAAGGTCATGGCCAGTGTGTTTTGGGATGCAAAAGGGATTCTGTTAATAGATTACCTTGAAAAAGGCAGAACAATTACAGGCAAATATTGCTCCAACCTTCTTGTCCAGTTGGATGCCAAAATTTGCGAGAAGAGGCCTGGCTTGAAGAAGAAAAAAATCATCTTTTACCAGGACAACGCACCTGCTCACAAAGGTGCGTTGGCAATGGGAAAACTGCGGGATTTGGGGTATGATTTACTTGGCCATCCCCCTATTCTCCTGATTTGGCACCCTCAGACTTCCATCTGTTCCCAAACTTGAAGAAATTTGTTTCTGGAAAGCGCTTCGCGTCTAATGAAGAAGTTAAGAGGGCCGTAGATGAATATTTTCATAGCCTTCCAGACTCTCACTTCCGGGAGGGAATACTGATGTTGGAGAAACGCTGGACTAAGTGTGTTGAAGTCAAGGGAGATTATGTAGAAAAATAAAATAATTTTTTAACTTAAAATTGCAGTCTTTCATTGTCAGGGCGAGAATTTTTCACCTTACCCTCGTAACGGTTAATTTATCGGTTGACTGTTTAAATGCCAAAAATGTTGTCAATCCTGCTTAATAAGCACACAACGATTATATGAAACAAACAATAAATAGAATCACCAGATTTATCCACAAAAGTTTGTCCAATAGTTTCTTTTTCTACATAATATAAAAACTAGAATATATGCAAAATTGCACCAGAGCGAATTGTGACACATGTAAGCTATAATACTACTAATATAAGAGTAAACTCTTTATCATATATTCAATACATTACAGAGGGAAATACGAACAACGATCATTCAAAATTTGAATGAATTTAATGATTACACAAGGGGAGGAAACAACACGGAAAAGCCCAATATAAATTATAAGGCAACTCGAATATGCGTTTCTTTTTTACTTACATCTTCTAGTTGCATTTGAACACACAAAAGAAATTAAATTTCCAACTATTGAGAATATCCATGAAACTATAGATGCCCTTGAAGTATTGTCTTACAAAAAATCTAAAAATGTGTTAATCTCCAATTTAAATTTCTTATTGATGTTTTCAAGCATTCTCAATATTAACAGAGACCGAATATATAATTCCGCAAACTTATCTTTCTCCTACACCGGAGGAAATCCGGCCCTGGCATGAAAGACTGATAAAGATACGATTCACCCCATCACAGTCTTTATTGTGCACCACCTCAGTTTTGTACAACCAGATTTCTGTTTCTCTCTAACTGCAGTTATTTCTCTCTCTTCCCGAGCTATTTTTAGAACTACCCTTTCCAAATTTCATTCACAGTTCGTGGTAGTTTTCAGCCCTCCCACTACACCACCACGCCTAGACTTCCTGGAATTCTTCTGCTGGAAGGAACATATTTTGACAGTTACATAATTTTTCTTTTTAATTAAGGATTACGTAGTTTATCGATTCGGCATAAAATTTAAATGAATGTCTAATAACTCTTCTTCGATTAGAGAATAGAAAGTAAATATTTATTTTTTAAATTAATTCAGAAACAAAAAACAAAATAAATCCTAGTAATATTAAATAAAACAAGCGACATTATTATTATTATTATTGACGAATGATAAAACGAGTTGTTTTGAAAACATTGAGCTTTCCTGGAGGCCGTTCAGTTCGAGGACGAGACGCACCAAACAATGCGTGGGCGTTTTAAATTCCTTAGACCTTGCTTGTATTTTCTCGAATTTAGTTTTAAAGACACTGCGATTACTTTCAGCGTATAAATTCTTAATCATTAATGGATGTTTTATGCTTTTAATGAGCAAGCAATTATCTAAAGAGAGTAGAAACTTGGAGCTTGATTTTCATTCGTTAATCGTTTTTAATTTTTTTTCTCTCCTTGTTGCCTTCGAGGAAAAGCGAGAGGCTTTCGTAAATGAAAAACCTCTTTTACATTTTCCATTATTTATGAAATCGTAGGCGTATGTTTTGAATCAAATACACAAACTTGAATACATATTTTTTAAAAGAAAACCTGATGCTTTCAGAAAATGTGAAAATGTTTGCGTTAGAATAAAGAGAGATTCATATCTTTCAAAAGGAAAAAATCTTGAAGATAGCAACTGAAATATGTCTTATAACTTATGCCTTTAATTGGTAACAATCTCTGTAAGTAACAATACGCCGAAGACTTTACTATAACACGATAAAAAAGTTAAATATTTGTAGTAAAATCATCAAGTAATGTCTGCAGTTATTTTTGAAAATGAAATTAAAAAGCGAGAGATAACCTTTTAATAATTAAAGGTCGTTTGGGTTTTACTGCGCAAAAAGTCTTCATAATCGACCCTTCCATGTTACCTCCTACATCTCTCTAAATATTACAATGTTTAATTTTCTAACTATTAATATCTGCCTCGATTGCGGAATAATGAGTGGGCACTACTGTTAAGATTAAACTAGATTTAGAAATATTTTCACTAATCACGTAATTTTCTTTTTGGTAAAATCTGAAAATATTGAATTCTTTCGAAGCTACAAGGTTGACATGATTCATTTTCAAAATTACATTATTTTAATTCTTGAAGCGATCTCAGAAGTCTTTTTGACTCCTCCTACTGCTTGCTTAGCAACCAATAGGGTTTAAATTCAAAATCGTTGCCATGTAAAGTTTACAAAATAAAAATTTATATTGCACAGTTTTACATGTGTTTGATGTTGAAAAGTTAGAGAATGTTCTGAGACTTGGATTTTTACTGAAAAGAAGTAAACAAGAATGTCAAGCAATTTCGACAATATACCTACAACTTACAAGTGGTCGCTGTAGGTTTAATCAAAAACTCTCATTTGTTCAACTTCATCATTTTAAAACTAAAATAGAGATTTGTTATTTTAGGTATTGACCAATGTATGCTTATTCAAAGTGACTTCCAAAACTTTTAGAAACCTACACTTCTGGAATTTCTAGATCCTACTTGGGTAGTGTCTTCGGTATTCGAAGAAACATTGGCATAAATATATAAACGATTTTTATAATCGTTGGGTAAGTTTATCCAAAGAATGAAAACCGCAAACAACAGTTGTATCCCTGGCAACAATTCCTTAGGTAAACTCTCCTAACGATAGTAAAAGTGGGCCTAAATAGTAATTTAACTGGAATTTCTAGACTTTTAGAAATTTTATGGGTCGTTTATATATGCGATGATGTACGTCTCTAATACTTCAGCTTGTAAAAAGATAGAAACAAGAAGAATTAATAATTCTAGGAGTGTACACTTTTTGTCTTAGAAAACGTTGGAAACATTTGCTGTCAAACTCGTACATTACACAAACTTTTGGAAGATAAAGCAAACTTCAAGAAACAAAAAATGCTTGCCAAACCTGAAAACATCCACAAAATACTACTGGAGCCGAATTTCTGCAAATAACATTTCTATCAGTTAAACCACAAGCTTTCAGTATACTAACTAGAAAATTCTTGACTTAAGCTCAGATAGCTGTACGATTTTGTCTGGCTTACGTATTGATGGGGGTATGATAAGGCACCGAAATTTGAATATTTCAAAGCTTTCTGGGTAAAAACGTTTAGAAAATAGCAAGGCCGAAAATTCTGGTAGTGATTAAGTTACGATACTGAGGCTAATATTATCTCATACTGTGTTCGAAATTTATAATATCTTAGAACAGGGGTGCTCAGACTTGTAGTGTCTGCAATCCACCACAAAATATTTAGGCGAAAAGGGATCACTGCCAACTATTAGGACTAGGCTAGGGCATAGTTACTAAACAAAAAACATAGATTTCTGAAAATGCTGTCTGCAGGTCTTCGTTTCTGACTCCAAAAGCTCTCGCGATCAACCTGTCGATCGCGATCGACCGTTTGTTCATCCCTGCCTTAGAAGAATTTCCACGTATGCGGGAGGCAATAACGTTAGATTCGAATTAGAGCCACAGACGGAACAACAAAATCTATTTCTATTGTTATTGTTATTATGTGGCTGAGGCTTCAGGTCGTGGTTGTCTTGGACTTCGTGGCTTCAACTGCTATGGTGATTTCGCCGCCAACTAGAATTTAGTCGAATCCGAGGTTTTCCAATCCCGGTAGGTATTTTTAACGTGCAACTCATCGTAGTCACACGGGATCCACTGCTTTACATCCCTCCCAGAGCATGGCATTCTTTTTCAGATTTTTCCCGCGTGAAAAATCTCAGGATCTCGTCCGGGAATCGAACCCGCAACCATTGGGTTGATAGTCAGATGTGTAACTATCAGAACCACCGAGGCATCCCAAAATCTATTAAGTACTGTTTTTTCAATATCAGTCAAAGGACTTTGCACAATTCTTATGAATTTTAGCTGAAACTGTAGCATGCCATAGTTTTTGACTCACCAAGTAAAATTCTCTATGGGCATAAAGCTTAAAAATCGCCAGTTTGTTTTCTAGGGGAGAAGGGAAAGTAGACTACTAAGTCGTTGGGATAACAACTAGGTGCCCTTAATCTCCCGGGAAATGTGTTGTTTCAAGTATCGAAAGTAGCAGCTCCAGACTCGAGCCTTTTTTAAATTCTAATTAAGGATATGAAGACACCGTTTACCCCTGCAGCTGAAGAGAATTGTAAAAGTAGAATCATAAACTTCTGATTAGAGAGCACTGCCGACGCAAAGAATTTTGTGTTTCGGGTGCGATTTTAACTTAAAAGTGACACCTTGATCTGATTAATGGAAATAATAATATAAGTTGAAGTGATTAGTTATTTAAACAAGAGATGATGATGTTTCTAAACTGCTGTTTAAATATAATTAAAGACAAATAGTGCAGGGGTAGTCAAACACAGTTGATTGCTATAGCATATCGTTAACCAAACCGTGGAATCCGTAACTTGAACATTTTCTTTTAAGTTCCAATTAATTTGCTGATAGTATGAGGCATCGTCATAATTAATTATTTATTAGTCTAAAACTGTTTTTAGTTTCAATATGAATATAAAAACGAAACAGTCTGATGAAATGTGGAAGTTCTTGCAACGTCTTCTTTGTCGTTGGTTCATTTGTCTAGTTGGGGTTTTCTCGATACCAAGGTAACTAATTGTATGTGGAGAGATGGAAATCCAAGGGCCAGTTGATGTAACAGAATAAAACTCAAGTTCTTGGTAGATACTAAACCTTATTTATTAAAAATAAAAGAAATTAAAAGTAAATTAAAAATTTCTCATATTAGTAAAAGACACAGCCGTAACCTTTCGTTTGTTCGTTCGTTAATGCACCGTTGTCAAAGTAAGACGTGCGCGTATGGCTATACCAACATAAATTGCTAATAATAAGTGCAGTATACTTGAAGTAATAATGAATTAATAACTTTGTGTGCATTTTGTAAATATGGCGTTCACACAGAATCAAGCACCTGACTATTGCTACTAACAAAGTAAAAAATTATATTGGAAATGATAGATAGAACATTTTGCATGAACAATAGCCGAGGTTGTTACCAAACAAATTGAAAATCGTTTTGACCAATTACTTCAAAAATCCAGTACTTTCGAAAAAGGAGAAAATGGTCACATTAGCAAGGTAATACGTCAAGATCGAGTAGTATCAGAATTTTAGTATCACGGAGCAAGAAAACCTGAAGATACTAATAAAATATTGGAATACTGGAAATATTATCTAACAAAAAGCTTGGCTCAAATATAAATTAAAATCAAAATACAGGGTGTCCCGTAACCTACATTCGATATTTCACCAATCAATGTATAAGTAGTTTAGGTCATTACAAATAGAAAACAAAGAGTGACCATTTTGGTTATTTTGAGTATTGAAGCAGTTAGGGACATTTTCAGTTGTAACCTGAAAAGTAAAAAATCTTACAAAACATTTTTGATTGCGTTAACCCATTACAATAACTCTTGATAAAGAAAAACAACAATCTCCTCACAAATTAATTTTTTCTTTAATTTACCAAGAGTTGAATAATCCCACTATGGGTGTTGAAAAAAAAGGCCTAGTACTTGTACAGCAGATCGGTAGATGTTATAGTCCCGTAGCTGTAAGTTGAAGATGGACGTGGTTCAAGATGAACTTACCTCAAAACTGTACAATAATTTGCTCAAGCTCATAAAAACTCAAATCAGATATAAAGATGTTAACCAAAAGGGTGCCAAAAGCTATAAATCAAAAGAGCAATGTATCGGTAGCGTAGCTCCTCGTCGACCAACACCCTGTATATAAGTACCCAGAAGAATTACACCCTGTATATAGTTGCGTATAACAGTACAGTATAACTACATATAACGTTGGACGTTATGTATATTCAAACGCTCCTCAAACAAAATTTTTAGCTTAAATTACTGACTTATTATGTTAAAAGTTCGATCAAATAAAGATTGCAGAGTAGGAACAAATGAAATTCTAACTCTACCAAAACATTATTGCCTTCAGTTTGAACTTCTCTGAACACCCCCAACAGAGAGGTTTTACACAAAACAATAAAATAATTAAAAAAAAATAAACTATACCTTATTTCTATCATAATGTCTTCGACAGACCTCACGGTTGGAAAAGCTTAACATTTACTGCGGTGGTGACGGCTTCAGTTGACGGGAAACTCGAAGCACGAGTTGGTAAACAAAGTTTTTAACGAAACGAAAGCGTAGATTGTCTAAATTTAATAGTCCTTCAAACAAGCGGACAAGCGCTGCACTCACAAAAACAAAAGGTCTTTTAAACTTCACAAACGTTCATAGTTATTACTGGTCAACACCATTTCCACAGGTACAGAAAGAAAAACACATAAACGAGAATTAGTCTCTCGTTCTTTAAATGCTAGATTTTCAAAGAAAAAACCAAGGTATTCTCTGTAAACTGTGTGTATATGCCGGTTTGTAGCGTTAGTCTTCGCTGTCCGACCTCTAGACTTTTTCTTCATTCTTTGCGGTTTTGGCACTGGATATCGGTGAGGTTTATCCCACTCATTGCTTTCCTTACTTCTTCTCCCCACGTTTTCCAAGGCCTTCCTCTCTTCTTTCTTTGTGTTGGTATCCATTCTAGTGCTATTTTCGGAAGTTTTTCCTGTGGTATGCTTTGTATGTGGCCATACCATAGAAGTTGTTTCTTCGTGATGCCCTTTATGATTGTTTCTTCAATGTCGCTATTTCTATCACTCGTTCATTTGTTATTCGTTGCTTTCTGGAGATTCCGCATGACCTTCTGAGAACATCCATTTCGACAGCTGCCTAATTTTTCGCTCCGTATAGTGTAATAGGTACTCTTTCCAATTACATTATAGATGTTTAGTTTTTTTCCTTGAAATTTCATTATGTCATCGTATTCCATTTAGTCGTTTTATAGCCCGTCTTCATTGTCTTAAACGATCTTTTATTTCTGAAGAATCTTTTCCTTCGCTGTTTATTTCTACACCCAGATATTTATGTATATTTGTCGCATGTCTTAATTTTGTCGTTAATCGTAATCTCCAAATCATCCGCTTTATTTTGTACTCACATGTATTTTGTTTTGGTTATATTCAATGACAAACCCCACTTTTAGTATTTTTTCTTAATCTTTCTAGTCATGTATTCTAGGACGTTTTTGTCTTGAGCAATGAGAACCTGGTCGTCAGCAAATTGGAGTGTAAATACTCAAGTATCATTTATTTGAAGGCCCATTCCTCTACATTTTTCTCCAATTCTTTAATGCATGTTCTATGTATATCTTAAAAAGTGTAGGAGAAACGCAACATCCTTGTCTAAAGCCTTTAGTCACTACAAATCCTGGAGATACTTTAATTCCTACTTTTATTTTAGTTTTTCAATTTTTTTACATTTCTTGTAGTGCTTGTATTAGTGTGCTGTTAATTCGTGTTTGTTGTAGAATCTCCCATAACTTCGATATGGGAGTGTTGTCGTATGCTTTCTGAAGATCTATAAATAGTAAATGGATTTCTTTAATAATGGAGATTTTCTTTTCAATGATTTGTTTAAGGACATATATATTATCTACGCATGACCTGCCGGCGCGGAATCCTCTCTGTTCTTCAGCTTCGCTCTCTTCGTATTCTCGTTCTATCAATTTTCTCAGAATTTTTCCATATAGTCGGCTAAACGTTGATGTAACTGTAATGCCACAATAGTTGTCGCACCTTTGTTTCTCTCTTTTTTTATGAATTGATGACATAAATCCTATCTTCCATTCTTTCGGGATCACCTCTATTTATACATCTCATAAAAAGTTGCTGTATCATTCTAACCATTTTGTCTGTTCCATTTTTATTAGTTCAGCTTTAATGCCTTCTGGTTCACTTGATTTTTTATTTTTTAAGCTCTTGATTGATTTCTTTATATCTTAATCTTTCACCCTGTGTGTTTATTTGTGTTTCTTCAATCATAAATTCAAGTTTTTCCTCTGTAAGTAATTTTTTATAGTATTCTTTCCATTTGTTAGCTGAAGGTTGGTTTTCTTATATATCTTCTATAAATTTCCAAGCTTCAGTGCATCTTCTACCACCTATGTACATATCACATTTTCGGCCCAGCTTTCTGTTTTCTTTTGTGTGACTAGTTTTCTACTCTCTTCCTGGCTCTTACGTACATTTTTCTGTCTTCACTGTCTTTACTATTTATCCATTTTAGGTATACTTGTTTTTTCTCATTGATTTCTTGTTCCAGGCTTTTGTCCCACCACCATTTTGTTTTTCCTCGATTTCTTTCTGTTATTCCCAACGCTTTAGTAGCAGCTTGATGCATAGCTTGTTTCAAGTGTTCGTGTAATTCGTGTGTATTTTCATACTCTTTTTCTGTAAGTTGCTGGTCTGATCTTTGTTGATATAATTTTTTAATCCTCTCTTCCTTAAGCCCTTGTATATGGTATGTTTTTAATTTTATTTCCGTCATTTCTATTCTGTATTCATCTTCTGTTGGTGAAATGTTAACTTCAAATGGGAATATTATTTTTGCTCTTAATAGATGGTGATCTGAACCACAATCTACGCCTCTTAGTACTATGACATCTATCATTTGTAGCTGGGTAATCACGTAATATATTATTGTTTTTAATTGTCTTGTGGGTTGGTTTCATTATCGTTAGCAGCGTATATACCAATAACAGTTATACGTTTTCCAAAAATAGTCATATTCATTTGTATTATTCTTTCATTTATCGATTCAAACTTCGTTATACATCTCTTGTATTTCTTTTTGATTAAAATTATGATTCCGCGTTTGGCTCTTTTTTCTTTGGGTATGCCGCTAAAAATGGATATAGTTTTCGATTGCTTCTATTCCTGATCCATTTTTCTTTGTTTCTTGTAATGCTATTATGTCCAAATTAATTTTCTTAATTTCGCTTATTATTTCTATTAATTTGGTCCTAATGCCCTGCACATTCCATGTTCCAACATTCAAATTCGGTTTTCGTAGCTTAAGTCGTTGTTTATTGAATCCGTCCACATTCCGAGGCTCTTGTCTAGAGTTTCTCGCAAGTACGTTTTTTTACGAGTAATGGAGAGCACACGCATTGCCTCAACCCCCAACCTGGAGAACCAAGGTACATGCTTCTCAACCCTCATCTTCGACCTGTCCGACAAGGGTGGCCCTACAAGCAGCTACGCTGCCGTCGACATAGCTCTCAGGATCATAGGGGTACACAAGCCTTCTCACCCGGCAAAAGATGCCTTCTACAAGATGATGTACCATCGAGGAGGATTCTCGATAAACTACAACGTTTTATTCACAAATCTGAAGCACGGTTGCTTCTTGATACGGTCCCGGCAAGGCCGGTTCAAATAAACTCGAAGTTGAAACGAACAACACGATATTATAGGACAATGCCTCCACACATTTTGAATATAAGTTGAAAACCCTGAATCAAGACAAAAAGGAAGCGACTGTGTTTTGTTTCAAAGACCCAATACAGAATGCCTCAAGTAGGGCCGACGCGCGCCACCCCGAGAAAACGAAACGTGCTTAAGACATCGAATAAAGTTTGGTTCACGCTATAAAAGGAATAAGAACAAGTACAATAAACTACGAATGGAAAATTCCTCCGACATTAAATCTCAGTGTGATTTCCGCTTTAGTTACGCTCTGAAAGGATTCACAAACTAAATTCTCAGAAAGGGAACTGTTTGCGGTGTCAGAAATCCTGTAACTTTTATTTCAAAAAGCTTGACGAATCTTGAAAAAAATACTTTTTAACAACATAAGCAATTTAGTAGGCGTTTAAGAAGAAATGAAGTAATGAGTTTGTATGAACGAAATAAATACATTTAAACGAAATTTAAAACGAAGTCCGGATTTGTATGCAATATTATAAAATAACATTGCAGCCTTTGATCATCTCTGTGCCATATAAATACGTTTAACATACTAGATTATTATTATAATTACTATATTATGCTGTGGGCCATCTACCAAGCTTAATTATGACTAGTTAAGTTTATACGCACACTTTTTTTTAATTCTCGTTAATAAAACTTATCTTGTGTATTTTTGATTTTATATTTACTTATAGCCAAGTCTATGAATGCCCAAAAACGGATTGTAGAGGACATGGAATGGTGGAGAATGGTTCTCTTGAGGAATGTGTTGGGGATAGTTAGAAAGCAAAGTTACTAAAAGTCCCCGCCCCCAGCTCTGCCGCTTGAGGGGGAAGAGGGGTGGAAAGTCCCTGTTTTCGGTTTCTTGCTTATAACTTGGAAACGGTGCGTCGTACGGTAAAAAGTATTCCCATCAAAATAAAAGATAATTCAATTTCCTACAAGACTGTTTATATTTATTTGTTTTCTATGTGTTATTGTTTCCGAGATATTCGCCAGCAAAAATCGATAATTTTCGAAAAAATTTTTTTTGCCTCACATTTTTTGTCAAACTTGTCTTTCCAACTCCACAGCCTTATGTTTTACAGAAAAGTCGTCAAACAGGAAGTTATAGAGCATTTAGTCTCCTTTAGAAATATGTAATAGTTACTAATTTATTTTCTACAGGTCTGAAGTAGTAAAAAAGTAATATTAATTATTTAGATTCATTTCCGCCTTCTTTTAGAAGGTCCCGTCTGGTCATCGACATCTGTAACATAGAAAATAGAGGTATGGAATTAGTGGGTGTTCTTATTACCTCAAATATTGTAGAATATATTTTTTTTAATGATAAATATTTCATACCTTCTGTCATGACATATTCATCTTTCATTGGGTGGGCAATCCACTTCCAGATCGATTTCGATGTCCAATTTGTCATCTTCATCCTCATCCACGACTGCATTATTGGTGCAGCATCCCTCGCAGTAGAGGCACATGCTGGAGCAGCAAAGCCCTGCCTTCCTGCACCCACAATTGCGCTGGCAGTCCTTCGTATACTTGCAGGATACAAGCTTCAATAATGCAGGGGCAGCAGGGGGTAGAAGAGTGGTCACAGGCTCAAGGCCAATATTTGTTCTTTTCCATCCCCACTATTCATAATTTTTTTTCTACTCCCAGCCATTGCTGGACCCGCTGTGCTGCAGCTGCAGATGATGGTAAAGCAGCTATGTTGGAGCTGTACCTGAAAACTGCCTTCTGGTTGTAAATGTACCTTAGGTGGTTGAACGTAGGCACATTTGTTCCACTGTAACCATACAGTGAAACGAGGAAATGTTTTCCAACAGTAGCATTTGAGTCTATGAAGACTTTTACAGCATTAGCAACGTTCGGGTTATTCACAAGTGTACTGAGGAACTTCATTTTTACTTGTTTGAACATTGCTGACTTTGTATCGCAACCGCTCATTGCGTGCAGGAAGAGGATGTTTTCTGCTACCAGTGAACTCACAGTGTCAAGAGGTGAAAAAGTAGCTGGAGGAACGTTTTCCTTCCCAGGTTTCAGGAAGAATTACTACAATTACTGTCTCATTTGATGAAGCCAAGGACAAAGCGGTGTTCACAATCTGAGTGTCTGCATCTTCTTTCTGCTGATGAAAGTTTCGTAGTAAGCATAGATACCAAACGACCCTTGTTTTTTGGGTTAGCAAAGAACTTTTCTTTGGACGTTGTTGGTATAATTGTGTCATCAAACAGTATGTCAGCTGAAGCATGTTTCCTTGTTCTTCTCATACTCTCAGCAGTTTTTGTACTACCTTGTACGTCATCAGGGTAGCCATCAAAAACAATTACTGCCTATGGATGATATTTTGACTGAACGTACTAAATATATCGGTCGCAGATTGAAGAAAACGATTGATTTGTAGGCCAAACAACCCTATGCAATAGAAAACTACCATCGATAACATAATGAACTTGGTCGCTGAACTGCATGTTGGTTAGGGGTTAACATGGTCAACATTTGCGTAAAATAGATAATTTTCGTGGTAAATCTGTGTACATTGTCGTAATTCCCGTTATTGGGAGTTATGATTTTGATACCCACCTTGGCGGCGCTCTTGCGGATAAACTATTATTCGGAGAAAAAACCTCACAGAGATAAAATGTAAGAAATAGTATCCTCTTTAGTTTCATATAAGGTTGATTTTCACGTAAAATGTATAGTTTTGAAGTTATTTTGGAAAGACCGAAAAAAGGCAGTTTTTTTACACATTTTTTGGGAAAAAACTTATTTCCCGAGAAAATTCTTGCTGGCAAACCTCTGAGTTGTGTTCAGCGACCGAAATACCGTATAGTACGAAAAATCAAAATTCCACTAAAACTTTCTTTTATTTTCTACCAAATGCTTAGACTAAATGGCGAGTAAGAAGATCAAACATCCATATTTCTTCGAAAATCTTTAACTTTTGTAACTGCAAATGTCAATTCTCAAACTGACTTTTTACAACTTTTGCAGATACATTAGAATAACATAAAAGACTTTTCTATATAAAAGAGCTAAATTACATAGGATATTCTCGTTTTTAAAGTTTAATCTTCAATAAAACGGAAAAAAAGGAAAAAAACAAATTGTTTGTATAGAAAGCCGAACCAACCTAAAATATTCTTTGAAACATAAACCTAATCTGCAAGAATTACTTTATTGACCTTTGAAATTTAAGTAACTCAAAGACGGATTTAGACTTGGCAAAGAATATTGTTTTAAATGGAAAAACGGAAAATCCTCCTCTTAAAGGTTGCTAATCTCTTTTTGTAAAATCTTGAATACCGTTGAAAATAAATGTTTTTCTTTTTACTTAAAGTAAATGTTTCATTACATCTTGATAAGGTATTATTTTATGGAAAAGAAAAGCATTTATGTCATTTTTTAAATTTTTATTAAAGGTAATGAATCATTTTAGTAGTATAGAAGGAGAACGAAAGATATTTATTGACAAGATGTCTGAGGTATTCATTAAGAGATTCCAGAACAAATAACAAATTATTTATATTCGGAAATGCCTGAGTTGATGTAGAACTTGCAACTTGTAAATAATAAATAATAAATTCAATATAGCTCATCAGGCCAAGACGAATTTCAGCGACAAATGTCAAAGTTCATCTACTTACGGGTATATACTTAAACATAACATTAAACATTAACATTCTTTTAAATTTTGATTAAAATTCTTTTGTTTTATATATTTGTATTTTTGAATTTAAATAAACATTTAATTTTTTAGAATTTGTTTCAAATATCAAAAAATTCCTGCAAATTTTAAATTTAAAAAAATAGTCGTTAGTCGAATTTGAAGCTGGCATTTGTTTATATTTAAAATTCGTGCTACACGCATAGGCTACTAAGGTTGCAAGTGCTTGAATTACCTAGCTCTTAAATTTCCATCTTTGTGACATTACCGCGAGTTATTTAGTTAAAACGCTACTTTCAAGTACTTAATCATAACAACTGTAAAAAAATCATCATTGTGGGATTCTGATTGGCTAATCAATGTAAAAGTGCAACAGTCGCAATAATAATAAATTGCTGTAATCTAATAAACGTAATGGTTGAGTCTCTTTATGTGACAACTTGTACGTCACAGTCGATATTGACATAAAAAAGTAATAAACGAATGCTATCAAAATACCAACGAGAACACAACCAATACTTGAATAATTGATAAAAATCGATTGGTTGACGTCAGAGTTTTTTATCTGACGTATGTTGTCGGCTCTTTGGTAAACATGTAAAATATACACACGACACCCCTCGTCTAGGGTTTCAACAGCTTTGGAATATTTTTAATACACACTTCAAGTAAATTACATTGTAGGAAGCTTTTTCGTAAAATGATTTCTTTTGTTCTTTAGTTTCATAATAGAAAACCCACCTGAAACTTAAATTTTTATTAGAAAACCTTTAATATGATGCTTTAATATTAATTAAAGCACCAAAAAATAAAATAGAAACAAAAACTCAGACCTTTAGTTGTTTGCAAAAGAAATAATTGAAAAGTTAAACTCCCAAATGCTCAAAAATTCAGTCGTCGCCGTTTAAATATTCACTGTGATTATAGTGTTAAGTTTTTTAGTTTATATTTGTAGACAAACTATTCCGTTTTAGCAGCAAAAATAGGAAAACTTCAAAACAAATAAATTTTTTCTCCAGATACTGTGTAAATAGTAAAACTTACAAAAACAAACCTATCTAAATGTTTTCAAACTTGGGAGGTCGTGACCTTTCCATATAATATCTATCTGATTAATTCTAGAAACTACATCGGTTCTAACGTAAAATAGATATTAGTCCAATAAAGCTATCAAATGAGAAATACTATAAAAAATTTATTATAGGTAATTCCAAGCCATAGATGGTCGTAACGTTGCTTACCTCGAAATCATTAATAAGTACATTTGTGTTCAACGTTTAGATCAGTGTTTGGGGGGCGGTAGTAGCCTTGAGTGTAATTATGGGACGTCGAATAAAAATAAAGAAGCGGTGAAGGCGTAAAAAAAGAAGAGAAGAAAATTTTGAAAAATTGATGTTTCATCTGTTGTGTGACAGTGTTCAAGTCGTTGTGATCATTTTATCTTCAAACAAAATGCAAGTTGTAAATATGCACAATTTTTATTTAATATTTTTCTTCGTTATCTTGATTTTCTGTGTGTAATGCGAATGTTACTATGCAGGAACCGTCTGTATTATACCACAAAAGATATTGGATATTGACTTGTGAGACTGTTTCTCTATGTGCGAGCTGAAAAGACGCCCCAGCAAAGCAGAATGTTTGCGATTCCGCTACCTCAAGAGTGTACATGTGATGACATGTTTGCCTCGCAATTATAACTGAGACTGATGGATCGTGCTCTGTTATCCGACATTTCGAGGCAAAAATACTCCGAAGCAATCTTGCAAAATCGATATGCTCCTCAAGACGCCTATTGTTTGCAAGTCAAATGCAAACCAGCCATAATAAACAGCTGTGTAATAATACCTATAAAAGTTACAATCCCACATCTTTGCATCACGAGTCGCCACTGCTACTACGATTGATTTTAATAAATAATTCTATAATTTCATGCTTTAAAGTGTCTTATTTACAAAATATCTCTTTGTACAATGTTGTAGGTAGGACGTAAGCAGAAATATAGATATATGAAAGAAAGCAAAGACGATGAACATTTATGTGTCCTATAAAAGATTAATTGCACAAATTCTTTGAAAACCAGACCAAAATTTCAAAATTTTCAACTCCAATTTAGTTATGGAAAGAAATCAAAATTCAGCAAAATCTTAAAAAAAACCAGTCAGGTTACATAAAACGCAAGAATTTGCTGATGTTCAAAAACGTGGGTTTTTTCACTAGGTCTAGCAAAACAAACTTCTCATGAAGAAGTCCCGAAGTGCTCCACAAAGACCAAAACGACACTTTATGAGTTACAGACACAGAATTTATTAAATGCTGCCTCTCAAAGTACTGATTTTTTAGCTTGATTTAATTGCCTTTTTGAGTCTTCCAGACTAGCAACTTCCTCTACAGGCGATTAATTCTTTAAGAAATTTATAGATCGGTGTAGAGCTTATGACTTAGAACGTTCAAATTGTTCAAAAGCACCTTAATCGTTTACCTACTGCACTCCCAGTCTCTATTGTCAAATCTCTTCATTCCATCCTTGAATTGAATCGATCATCATCACCCTAACCTCAACTGATTTTTATAAATCGTTTATTCTGAAATCTATGTACCGATACCATACCTTTAAGTATACTTCCACATTTTCCGTTGTAGATTACGTTTATTCCGATTAAACTCGAACGAGAAATCTAGATATTTAGTGTACGACGAAGGTATTGCAGCAGAAACTGCAGTTTATTTGTAAAAAAAATGTTTACTTTGGATGCCTACTTCTTATGATGGCTGCTTTCTGAAATGTTCTTACAAATGCTAACTCTGATATGCCACTGAAATTCCCAAATGCTCCCGATATAAACTCTTAGGCCAAAGACCAGGGCAAGTCTAACCAGTGCAATGGTCAGTACACCAAGTATCTAATTCCTTAGCTGAAGAATATTCTGAATGTAATACAATTTGCCTGCTGGTTTCTTTAAGTCTAAGATCGATGAAAACAACCTTCAAACTTTATCTTCCGTAAAAGCAAAAAACCCAACTAAATGTATTTTAAGCTAGTTGGAAACCTTATATGAAATTGAATTACCGAATTACAAAGAGTTTAAAAATTGGTGGAATCGCAGGTTCAATAAGCGAAACCATAACAATAATTTTGAACTGACTGTACCAACTGATTTTACGGACCTAATGCACATTCCTAATTCGGCAATTTAACAAATTTAGAAAGTGTGTTACCAAGTCAAATGATAGAGCGCCAACCACATTTTGGCTTTCTTAGTAAAATCTCTCAATCCAACGGTACATCAAAACTGTTCTTAACAATTTTTTACAAACTTAATTACTCGCTGATTTGGCTTTCACTGCAATTTTTTTGGAGCGTTGTAGAGCACATTCTCATGCTGTTAACAAACGTTTACAAAGATAAAAGTATTTATGGCACAACATTAGTTAAACATGCAAGTAAAATAATGAGATAAAATTGAATGCAGTACTAAAATCAGTTGTTTATCACCACATCAGAGAATTCTCTATATCATAGGTACCTTTCAATAGTTAAGATTCGTTCTTTATGCTACGCAAAAAATCTGCAGCACTGCAGATAATGAAACTCCACCTACGACAGCTGGTTTGTGCAGGGGAAATCTCCTGGCTGTACAATGTATACATGTACCGTGGGGTAAAAGGATGTGCGAGACCAACTGATAGAATGGGAATTTCTGGAGTTAAAAGACTACTTCTGGGATTAAGTCACTTAGAAATAAGTTTACGGCAAGGTTACAACATACAAAACTATATCTGAAGGAAGACTACGCTTTGAAAAGACCTTAATTTCATAAAATTGGAGATCAAAAATTAGTGTTAATATTAGAACAACTTACAGCTTTATTGAATAATTATTATGCTGGTGGAGAAGGTTCTTTAAAGTTTAATAGCGTGAAACCTTTTAATTTCATTAATATTGCTCCTAATTGTTTCCTGAAATTTATATTTACTTTCATAATTACATACGTTCTAGTTGTGCTATTTATTGCACTCATGCATCTCTGCATACCACCAATGGCAGAAAACGTGTTTAGTAATTTACATTTAGATCTTTTGTTAAGAAAGAACTAGTAATTTATCGTTGCTAAATGGATTCCAAATAAAGTGTTATACTATTTTACCGCTCCTTTTTTGTAGATATCTAATGTAAAATTGACTATAATCTTCTGTTTTTGTCTTATTACAATTAATTGTCGATCTCTTTTTAAATGTCAAATACAAAAAACGGGGTTGTTTCAGATTTCTTGTTATTTATCCAGACATACAATAGTTGGTATGTTGCTTGCTTATAATCCTCAAAATGAACAAATTTGTTTTGAGAAAATTCGTAATATATTGGGAACAAAATGTGAATTTTATTATCTAGCTTACAGGAGCTTATACAGTATACAGTAGTGATGGGCACAATCGAATGACATTATAGGATCATTTTATCTCGAGCCATTTAAAAATCATTTGGACAATGCATACTTACTAATCGTTAGTAACCACTCAAGTAAAATCATTCAATTCAAATAAATAACTATTAGTAAAAATTATATTGATAACTCACATTACTAATTGGGCTTTGATTTAAAATGTCGAAAGATGTATTGCTTAGTTTTTAATTTTTATTTTAAAGTAAATACAAATCTATTATTTAACTGCAAACACTAACACTTTGTAGTTCCTACACATTACTATTCAGAAATATGGTATGGTCTAAATTTTTAGTTGATAATCTATCCCGTCCGTCATTGGTAAGCTGTTCTCCCTTAGAAATCACCCTTTCTGAAGATACACAAGTTGCTGGAATGCAATTATATTTCAGTTGGGGTTGATAGAGTTCGGGTAGCATGTTCTTGTATTGCTTCCAAAATTCAAGTGAATTCTTACATCTGGAAAAACCAGGCATTATCATTAAAGTTGTTGTACTAATAGGATTCTGTGTGGTAGTCTTACTAAATACTTTTTTGGTATCAAAATGTGCCCACACAGAATTTTTACTTTCCATTCAGGCACTTCGTTTTGGAGCTATTTCTTCAACATTCTCTTCATCATTCACTTTTGTGATGGATACTATTTCATTTATAACTGTTTGGGCCATTTTTGCCTTTTTTTTAAATATCAAAGCGTATCGTTTTGAACCTTGGATCTGAAAAGATAGATATTGGTTTCAAAAATTGCTAACCGTCTAACAACAATTTCCACCATTGCCTTTTGTAAACGTTTTCCTGTCCCTGTTGTGTGTTTTTTATTTTTGAAAGAAGATTGCAGACTTCTTATTAATGGAATGACCATAGACATAGTTGGGTATTCCTCGGCCGCGAGTGTATTTGTAATATCCTGTAGAGGCTTAAAAGAATTGGAGCTCATTCTGATATCACCTCCCACTGATAAGCGTCTAGAAATTCAAGAGCGATGTAATAACAGCTGAAAGTGGAACTTTAATTTCCAGCAACCTCTCTAGCATTATCAATGAGGAGTTCCACCCTGTGGCTACATCTTGCTTTACTTTTAACCTTGTAGATCCCATTTGCTGCTGCTGCTAGATACTTCTGAAGCATTAGCGCTGTGCTTAAAATGACCTACTGGTGCGCGACATTTTTAATAAATATTCTCAATAGCAAATCGTTGCTATTTATTGCCTCGTTTACGCTCAAATTTAACGGGTTAGCAATACAAAGATGATGCTCTCTTTTTAGGTGTTCACGAATGGCATTTTTAATTTTAGCTCCGCTATCTGACAGTATCCTGGCAATTTTATTATTTATATTCCAATCGTCGAAAATTAAGGTAAGGACGGACGCAATGTTCGTTTCGGTATGACTACAATTAATTTCTTTCGTAAAATAAACAGGAATATGCAACAAATCTTTATAAATAAAATGAGCTGTTACAGTAACGTAGACCTTGTTGGTATTTGATGATCAAATATCGGTTGTTACAGGGAGATTATTAACTGCATTTAAAACGAACTTCGTTTGTTGCACTACTTTATCATATTAACCCTGGTAGCAGTTTAGTACTTAATACTTTCCGACTGAGGGGAACATACAGTGGCTGTATAGCTTTGGTATACTTCAGAAAATCTTTATTTTTCACAAGGAAAAGTGGCTGGTAATCCTTAACTATGTGACGGGGGACAACCGGAAAAAGAGGCCTAATGCCCGTTACGGAATTTCGGAAGATGTTGAATCCCGTGTCGAAGCCGAAGACGGGGGGGTCAATCTAAACTTACCTTTAAAAGAAAAGGAAAAGCTTTCAAACTTACTAAAACTCTCAAGGTAACTCAAAGATGGTAAAATCCTAAGGGCGCCAGAAGCTGAAGATCAAAACACCATGCCGGACCACGCAGCTTCTCGCAGACCGACACTCTGTATAAATGTGCTATAAAAATTACCACCCTGTACATAGGTACTTTTAAGTCGACAGGTAGGGCGATAGGTATTTATAACCCTGGACGTACTTACAAAAAAAAGGTGCTTTCCCAATAGACTTACACGGAGAAAGCTATAAAATTATTTATTTTAAAACTAAGCAAATAAACAGCACCCCTTTATGGCTAGACTGGAGAACTATTTTTTCAAATAAACAAAAGATGGTTACGTTAATTAATTTCTTCGGTTAGCAGTATCGACTCCTGCAAGTGGGGTTTCTCCACCTATTGTCTTTATTCGTAACAATCTACCAAAATTACTATTAATTAATTCTACATTTCTCTTTCCCGGGACTGGCCCACAATTAGTTCACAGAGGTTTACTTATCCTGAAAATCTTACAAGAACAAAGAAGGACACAATAAAACGAAACTATGTTATACAATATCTGTTTAATCTTGTCCTGATAGAAAGGAGATAAAAAGAAAAGAAAGAAATGTAAATATATCTAAATAAACAACATAGGCGACAACATACTTAATTAAGCAATTATCTATACATTCATATAGCTACACGTGTTCTAACTTACAAAATATTTGGATAAAAAAAACGATAAAAATAATTTGGAAATTTTAAAATGATAAATACAGTAAAAAAAAGGTGTTCTTACATAAATTTACATAACTTTAAGCTATCTAAATTATTTAATACTAGATTATCCCTGAAGGACTCTGCAGAGTGTAACTAAATTTAATTCAAATTCGTCCCCAGAGGTTTCAGGACGAAATGTCGCATAAAATTATTAACTTTTGTATGAACAAAAAGAAAGCAAAAAAAAATACAGAAAAGAAGCAACTTATCTCAATTACAATTCCTTTGGCGGCGTCCAGAGCGGGGAAAGGAAAGGAGCTTTACTCGCAGCGTTTTGGCGGAAAAGCCAACCGACAAGCTCTTCGATTCGCTAACCAGGTTTTACCCCAAGGCGAAATGTAGATTGAATCTATTCTAATTTTCCATTCTCCACCATGCAGCGGATATTACACAAACAACGGTCTTTAAGGTTTATTCAAGATTCTACGATGGCTATCGTACGTCCAAAGTAGTTAGAAACGAATTAAAGAAATCGTATAGTTTTATACAAGCACAATCCCGAATTACTCTTTCGGTCACAAACTTAGCAGACAAATTTCCCACATATCAAGAAAGTTATCACGGCTAATATGCCGAACTTAATTACGAGACCACACAATATTTAGTGCCTTAAGGCGACGCGGAATTTTTACAAGACCTTTCTTACATAATAAAATTCCCAACACCACAAATTAAAACTGCACTCGTAATAAGCAGACGTTTGCGCGCTTGCTATCGAAGTTTACAGGACGAAGACCGGAAAGCAAGTGAAGTCTCGGGCGGCTTCGCCTTGCGGCGGTCACCCTTTCACGTGACGACTCGAACTAACACAAACCCTTTTCACACTAACGAAGGGTAATATACATGGGACCTGCCATTAGTAAGCGGGAATTTTACAAGGCAACTCGGCTGTGTAAATGGTACTTTCGCACCACCACAAAGGAGAAATAATTTCTTGGAACTCTCTGTCGGCTTCAGCGACAGGAAAAATCCTGTCGAAACATGAATTATCAAGAAAAAAAGGAATAAACAGACAAATTAAATTAAGATAGAAGTCGAATGTTTACGCATTAATTCAAAATGATATTACAACTATCATTTTCAATAAACTCCTGCCGGATGAGGTTTTTTCATTATCATTCAGTTCGGCCACCCTCTTAGGTGGTGACGGACTTCCATTTTCTTTAGGCCGACCTGGAACATCACGAAATAAACCAGCACCAATTGTGGGCGAATGAACATCTTGATCTTTTTTATTTTAATCTTTATTTCTATTCAGCTGATGAAGCTGTACTGGATGAACTGTTTTTAAATTTCCTTCTAGATTTGTAGTATTACCAAAGAATTTTAATTTTTTTGCACAGCTGACACTCAAAACTTTTTCATCTTTTTTTTCAAAATGTTCCCATACCACCGACTTCTTTGCACTAGGCTTCATAATAAAAAAGCTCACAAATATAGTCATATCAAATATTTCTGAGAGTATATAACAATTATTAGTCGTTCACTAAACGCACGTAGAACACACCGAAATAGTAAGTAAAACTAAAAAACACGAAACTGAACCAAAAAATCCCGTTTTAAACCTTTTTGCAGTCCATGTTTCATAGTAACATAAATTGCTTTGTATTCTTTAAAAGAATAATTGAAAAGGAAACTAAAAAATCTCTTAGATAATCCTATAATATTTAAACAATTGCTCATTCATGAACGAAGATTTGAAAAAGCCTCCAAATTCAGATTGTTCATTAATGAAAAATATTTGCTTGGTTTTCTATAGGACAGAAGCTTAATGGTATAATAAATTTAAGGATAAACGCCAAGAATGCTTCGAAAATGAATTGAAGTATTGTATTGAACTAAAAGACAATATCCTTGTTATACTCAGCAACCATTTAAAAGGTGCAATAAATCACTCAACGTTTTCTTAGAAAATATTTTATATTAATATTTGTACATGTTGGTTACAATTCTTCGTACAGTTGGAATCACGAAAGAAAAGTTCTACGTCATCAATGTATGAGTCTACCTAAGGCTTGAACATGATGTGAACGGCACTGATACGTCAGACAGAGATAAAAATCAGTGCTGTTGTCATTCGCATTTAGTTGCTCAAATGACTAGTTTAGTTACTAAATTGTTATCGAACGTCACATTTGGAAACTACCATTTCATTCAGTGTGTTTTCACATCTTTGTTTCTTACAATTCACCTGTGCTTGTGGATTACTCTTTTAGTTTCTTAGCTTTCAATCAATGTAAATAAAAACCGTTCTTTTCAGAACTAACTTACAGTTTTACGCATTGTTTTATTGTGTGTTTGTGTTATCGTTGCAATGTCTGTAAAAAGAAAACATTCTGCGCTCAAGGACAGCAGTTGCTTTTAAATCCCTTAAAGTATTTTAAACAAGAAAAGAAAAATGAGGGACTCATTCTACAATTATCTGCTGTTCAAGAGGGGATAATCACGAAATTATAATTATATTAGATAACAATCTTTGCTTACAGGGGGCTGCCAATACCCTCGGAGCTAGCTTTTCTTCTCTTATAATTTATAACTTATAAAGATCAAAGCTCGTGGACAAGTTAATCCAATTCTATAAAACGCCCCGAAAAAGTATAAAATCAAAAGACTTACCTGTTTTGTCTTTTATTTCTTTTTTAGTTTTTTAAAATGTGGGAACCTCAAGAATTCATTGAAAACACAACAGTAATCTCTTCAATCTAAATTATTTACTTTAGAAATTACAATAGCAACTTAAGCAACAGCATTTTAAACCAAAAATTACCTGAAATTGGCTTCAGTTTAAGAAAGTTGACAATTGTCCAGCTTTAATAGAAAAAAAAACAGAAATGGCTTCTATACGTTTGCAAGTTTTAAAAAAGCATTTGAAAAATTTAAATTCTCCTCATTCACAATCAGTTATTTCCCCTGATGAAACATGGATTTTTGTTAAAAAGATCCTAGTAAATCCTACGAAGGAAAACGTTATATTATTGTTCATGCTGGAAGTATATCAGGTTTTTGTCAAAGGAGCATTACTGGCTGTTTGTTTCCAAATTTTTAAGAGAAGACTACCACGGTGAAATGAATGGCGGCTGGTTAAAAATGGTTGATAGAGTGTTTACTCAATTATCTAGAAGAATTCTTACTGATGGCAAAGGAGAATTGACCATATTGGCGAAAATTTATCTTCTATCTACACAAAGAAGAACTGAACCTCCTTTTATTGAGTTGTTCATAAGTAAAGTACAGTGTGGTCGCGTGATTTATCTTGCAAAGAGAGAATAAGTAATGCTTTGTTTTATGAGCATTCAACCATTCCTATTTTTAAAATCTAATTATCTATGCCTACTAGCATGTTTCAATTAAAAGTGCTTACGCCCAAATTTGTTTAATTTATTTTACTATAGATAAAAAAAAGAAAAAACAGTAAATTGTAAGTAAATTTATGAGAAGGATTATAAATTCCCTTTTCTTTTATTTTAACAATAAATAGTTACCACTTCTGAATTATGTACTTAAAGTTAAGAGTAGCTCGATTGCGAAAACGAAACTAATTTATTTACTTATTGAATTTTGTTAATCTAAGTCAGTATCGTGTAGAGATTACAATCTCCTTGTTTCATTTAGTTTATATATTACATATTCCCTCGAGTTCTGTTAGTTCTTGGAACTTACTAGCAGAGGTGTTTTAAGTAAATAAAAGTAGAATTAACTGCTCGAGTGATACGTGAATGTTGTGTATTGATTTTTGCATTTATTTTATGGTATGAGTTAATGAAGATCTTAAGATACATTATTATTAAAGGCCTTTTAGTTACTCATTGTTATCTTTGTGTAGATCTATCTTAATTTGTTATGGTTCAATTAAATGATTTTTTTAATTGCTGTGTTTGAGACCCTGACACACTTGTTTCTGAATAAGCTTTCGTAATCGTAATCATTAAGTATTTGTGACTGGTTAGAAAGTTTGAATCTAATCAAACTATGTACTAAAATAATTAAATATTCTGGCATCTTTGGACGTAGGGAAGCTGAATATGAATTCCTAAAGTAATTTGAATGAAATCCCATGACGTCTGTGGCTAGTATAGATTGTAGAATCTATATTTTCAAAATCGGGAGATCAAACCCTACATGATAGACGCACTCTGTAAGTAACAAAGTCTATGCTTGTAATTTAGAGAAATGTTTTAACAGTCGAAATTATTATCAAATATTTAGGTAAGAAAGTTTGTTTATGAGGCTTTGTTGATACAAGGTATTAAATATAAGATAATAAATGATTTTGATGATTTAGTAAACTGTGGGAAAACTCAATAACATGAATAAACATATAATATAAAAATAAATTAGCAAACTTGCACGGAAGTTTAGAAAAAAAACCTAAATGTGGGAATAAACAATATTTACTGTTAAACATTAAATCGAGGTGCTAGAATCTTTACAGCTATTGGAAAAAAGATAAATGTCTTCTAAAAATTACAAGTGTTGGTATTTACTTAAACAGCTGGTGCAGTGATTACGAGGTGTGTAAATAAAGTAATGAAACTGATTTTTTATAATTCTTTTATTCAATTAAATATACAATTCCACATTGTCTTCTTCAAGTAATTGCCTTGGGAAGCTACACAGCGATGAAGACGAAATTCTCTACTCTTCATAGCTGTGCTGGAACTCGGATACTGAGATTGCCTTCAGTTGGTCGGTTACGGCAATTCTAATGTCTTTTAGTATCCCAAAATAACGACATTTGAGATGATATTTCAATATTGGGAAAAAAGTCACAATGACTTAAGTCGGGGTATAACGGGGCTGAGGAGCTACAGGGGTGTCTTTACTTGCCAAAAAGTCATTAATTGAAAATGCACCGTGACAAGGCGCATTGTTGTGATGCAACAACTCTCGCTAAAACTGTTGGTTTACCATTTGGCCTTGAGGCACAAACTCTTCTTGGACGATACCCTGGTTATCGAAAAGGCAAATCAGCATGGTTTTAATTTTCGACTTGCTCATTCTTGCTTTTTTTGGCTTTGGTAAGCTTGAAGTGTGCCATTCCTGCTTTGACGCTTCCCTTCAGGGTTGTACTGAAAGACGCCAAAACGCGTCACTAGCAATGATACGTTCCAGAAAATGAAGTTCATTTTCAATCCGCTCTAAAAAGCCAAGACACGTGTCCCTCCTGTTGTTCTTTTGTTCCTGCGAAAGGTTTTTCGGAACCATTTTTGCGCAGATTTTCCTCATTCCCAATTCATTGGTCAAAACCTCATGAACGGTGGTGTGAGTCAAATTCAACTGTTCCGTGATCATTTTGATCGTCAAGCAACGATCAGAACGCACAAGATCTCAGCTTCAGTCTGTTTTCTTCCTTCTGAAAATGCCTTAAACCACCTGGAAACATGAACCTTTCACAAAACATTGTCTTCACAGGCCTCCGAAGCTTTGCCGCACTGTGACCAAGTCTGAAGCAAAACCTGATAGCAAAACGTTGCTCGAAATTGATAAGAATAGTTTACGAAAAACATTCCCACGGACAACCAAATGACTCGATGGTGTTCAAACTTCTACTAGCGGAGCATCACATGCTGACCCACCTTCGCTCTAAACCGGTAGTTCCCAGTGTTGCCACATCAAACGCTACGTTACCAGTTTCATTAGTGTATTTAGACACCTCGTAGACCAGCAACCATGATTGTACCTCATTCATATATTGTTTATACGAATAACTTGTAGGATGGTTTAGAATCTTATGTTGTTTACTTCTGGTCATATAAATTATGCTCTCTTAGTTGTGATTAACGATGCGCTAATTTTTCAAAAAACATTCGTAAAATAACTTTGCAGAAAATTTGTCTTGTATACAGTACTTCGTTTGAATCATACGTAAGGTGTGATAGAAATATAACGGGAAATTTTGAATTTCGCGGACTTTATTAATCTTATTAAAAAAATTTTTTTTTATCTTGTTGATACACATGTTCCTGACGTATGTTGACATTTGCAGCCATTTTGAATGTTTAGTTTATTTTTGACAGTCGAGAAAGTCAGACGTGTTTTGGTGTACTAGGCGATTTTTTACTCTTAAAAAAGATGAATAAAAAAGTTTGTATAAAATTTTGCTTGAAAAATAAAATAAAATGTAGCACCGCTTTTGAAATGTTGACTGTGGCTTTTGGTGACTCCACTATGAGTAAAACAAGAGTTTATGAGTGGTACAAACGCGTAGACGTTAACGGACGCCCTAGCACATCAACAACCAACGACATCATGGAACATGTGAAGACAATAATTCTTGAAAATCGCCGGATCACAATCAGAGAGGTTGGTGATGATGTCGGCATTTCATTTGGCTCATGCCAAACAATTTTTTCAGATGTTTTGGGCATGAAACGTGTATCAGCAAAGTTTGCTCCAAAATTGTTGAATTTTGAACAAAAACAACGTGGCGTAGACATCGCTCAGGAGTTGCTAAATAAAGTCAGCAATAATCCAGAATACTTAAAACAGTCATAACAGGTGACGAAACATGGGTATACGGATATGACGTCGAAACCAAGGCCCAATCGTCCCAATGGAAGCTGCCTAAGAGCCAAGACCGAAAACATTCGACAAGTTTGATGAAATGTGAAGGTTCTTCTCACTGTCTTCCTCGATTTTAATGGCGTAGTGCATCATGAGCTCTTGCCATATAGTCGCACAGTCAATAAGGAATACTACATGAAAGTTATGCGCCGTTTGCGTAAAGCAATTTGACGAAAACGCCCAGAATTGTGGCAAAACCACCGCTTGTCCGTAATTTCTTGGTAAAAACCAAAACCGTTATGTTGTCTCAGCCACCGTATTCGCCGGACATGGCCCCCTGTGACTTCTTTCTAATCCCAAGGCTGAAAAGAATCAGGAAAGGACGACGTTTTGCCACCATTGATGAGATAAAAACAGAATCGCTGTAGGAGCTGAACGCCATTCTTTTTATGTACATAATTATAAGATGGAATAAATTATAATAATAATAATAATTTATTAACGGACATCCAATTACAAACAAATCTTATTAAAACATTAACCAAAATAACTACATATACATAATGTAATGTAGAATAAATATAAATATAAAATATTGCTAGATATTTAGTGCATTTCTTAAGGAGCACTTGAATTTGTTAAAGGAAATACCAAAGAATTCCAAATCATCATGTGTACATGCTAAGTGACATATTCTACAGTGAGGAGAATTTGCACCATACGCAGTTCGATGGGAAGGAATATTGAAAATTGGTAAATTACGTAAATTGGTATTTTTTATGTTCAAAGAAAAACATTGAAGTATTTGAGAACAATTAACAAATCCATTAAATACTTTAAACAAAAAACATAAATCGTAATAATTGCGGCGCACATGCAATAAAGATAGGCCAAAGTAATGTAAAAGATCACTATAACTGTAACCGTAGTAATCAATTCGGTACTTGTAACATAAAAATTTTACAAATCGTTTCTGTGTTGCTTCCATTCTATTTACTAAAGTAATATAATATGGGCACCAAATGGTTGTGCAATACTCCAGAAGTGAACGAACTTGAGACGTATATAGTATAATTAAAATTCTTAAATCTGTGAAATCAGTACACCGACGCACAATAAATCCTAATATTCTATTGGCTCTGCTAAGTAGATTTGTAATATGTCGATCATAACAAACACATGCATCAATAATAACACCTAAATCCTTAAAGCAAGTAACACTTTCTATTGCTATATTATTAATGTAATAAGTACAAATACTAGGTGATAACTTTTTAGAAAATCGTAAAGATTTGCATTTTGAAATATTTAATTCCAGATGGTTTTCATTACACCACGAAGTCAAAAAATCCAAATCAGCTTGTAATAAATGATCTGAACCAACAGCATCAGTACGAATGAAAAGTTTTAAATCATCAGCATATAGCAGAAATTTGCTGGAATTGATAGAATAATTTATGTCATTAATAAACAAAATAAAAAGAATTGGTCCCAAATGGGATCCTTGCGGTACGCCGGAAGTAACGTTAAACCATTCGGAGGTAGAATTATTAATGACAACTCTTTGTTTTCGCATGTTTAAGTAAGAGTAGATCTACGACAACAAGGGGTTTTGTAAACCTAATTTACTTAATTTGTAGATCAAGCGCTCAATATTGACTCTGTCAAATGCCTTATTAAGATCAGTATAAATACAATCAACTTTATGACCCAATTCTATAGTATGCAGAACATAATTGGTAAATAAGAAAAGATTTGTTAGCGTAGATCTACCCTTAACAAAACCATGCTGTTCATCAATTATAATGTTTTTTACGGATTGAAACAATTTATCCGTAACAATGGCTTCAAAAACTTTTGGAATTGCAGATAGAGCACGGTAATTACGAGCATCTAAACGATCTCCCGTTTTAAAAACAGGAAAAACGTTTGATTTTTTCCACAATTCAGGAAATACAGAACTACTCAAAGAATTATTAAACAAAATGCACAAAGGTTTAACTAAGTTGTTTGCACAGCACTTCAAGAAGACTGCAGGAATATTATCTGGACCAGCTTTAGAATTAGCATCTAGAGAATTTATTTTATTGAAAATATCTTCTCTAGATATATTTAAATTGCAAAGACCGACAATTTCTTTTAAATTATTATCCCAAAGTTTACTTTTATAAGTATCATAGGTACAATAAACAGAATGGAAGTACTTTGCAAATAAAGAGGCGATTTCAATCGGAGTATAACCCACAGAATTTTCATATCTAATACAGTTAGGTAAAGAATTATCTCCTTTTTTGAGATCTAACATAATGCCAGAAGTGTTGAGGATTTTCTAAAATATTATTCTCAATGCTTCTTATGTTATTTAACCTACAGTTATTGATAGCAATTTTACATTTATTTCTTAAATCCTTAAATATATTGTAATCAATAGGAGATCTGAACTGTTTGAATTGTTTGTGAGCGATTTTCTTTTCAATAATTAAAGATTTCGTACTATCATCAAATCATTTAGGAAAATTAAACTGCTTTTGCATTGGCACTCTTTTTAACTTAACATATAAAGATATAACAGAATTAATAATGTCGTAGAAAATATTAACAGATTCCTCAATTGAACTAAAATTGTTTAGTATATTCCAATCAATATTGTCTAAATGATTATTAATCAACTCATATGGTGCATTCTTAAAGTCTAAATAAAATATCTCACCATTGGTAAGAGTTGACTGAGAACAATTCTTTACATTTAATACAAAAGAAGGATGATTTATGTCAGGTTTAGTTAAATGTGGCCATTGATAAATATTTACAAAATCCACATTACAAAATACTAAGTCTAAGATAACATTATTAGCATTATAAATATAATTCTTTTGAACAAAACCATAAAACGCAAAATTATCACAAACAATTTCTTCTATCTTAGAGTGTACATTAACTGGAATTAAAGTGTCACATACAGTATCACAGAAATTATCACAATACCATGTAATTTTTGGTAGGTTATAATCACCTAAAACACTAATGATACTATCAGGATAAGTTATTTTAATCTCCGAAATTAATTGAAGATGACCTTCATATACAGAAATTCCGAATTTGGTGGAAAATAAACAACTCCCACTATCAGATTTTTACTAACAAGATGAACACAAGTCCATATCTCTTCCCGATCTTTTACATCAAGATTAATTAGAAAAGATGACAAACTCTTTTTGACTGCGATAAGAACTCCACCACCCCGTTCTTTGCTCGTTGTTGTAGGATTCCTGTCTTGACGAAAAACATTATAACGTCCGTCAATAATCTCTGAACTGTTAATTTCCCCATTAAGCCATGTTTCGGAGAGACAAACCACAGTGTGATCTTCGCTTAATACACTAGTAAATATTTCATTAACTTTTGTCCTAAGACCACGAACATTTTGATAAAATATGTTTACGTCGGATGCTTCGTGGGAATTGCCCTTTGAAAATTTTTATCATTATTCAATTTCTGATGAACGGGAGCATTATAAAATTTCCGAACAGCAGCACCTTGTGGCCAAAAGGATGCATTAAGTAAATGCGATAAATAAGACGATTCCGCAGTGACCTTAAAAGAACTGTAGTGTTCAGGATATTTAGCGTTTAGACGAGTAACCTTGATTTTCAATGAACTGGTTTTTTCATTATCTGACATTTTTATTAATTTACCAGTAACATAATTCTCGATCTTGGTTTCATCAACATTTGGATTAACTCTTGTAACGTGTACATCATAACTACGGGCTTGTTTTGCTGCTGCGGTGAAGCCCTCATCTAATTGTGAATTCGTAGTACCAGAGCCAATAATTAACTTATTACGAGAAGTTTTATTATTAAAATTAGAAACCATTCTGGCCGGTTGATGGTATTGCTGCGATAAGTTAACACGTATATCAGACGAACCATTCACAGCTGTAGCGTTTTCCACCTTCGAAATCTTTTTAGTAGCAGCGACAGAAGCGTAATTTGCAGTAACGGAAGGTTTATCAGAAGAAGAATTAACTTTGATTTGTTCATAAGAAGTAGTTTCTTTGTTAGCAAATAAACGATCTTTACTTAATAATCTCACTAAGTCAATGTTGCTTGATTTCAAATTATCAATCTCATCTCTTAGATATGCTACTTCACGCTGTAATATTTTTGTTTCTTCCTTAACAATATTATTAATAATATCTAGGAACTCACCACTTTTCAAAAATGAAATTATTTCATAAGTAAATGCTTTTGAATTTATTTGTGCACATTGAGTACTGGCATTATCAGCTTCATTTAAGTTATAGCAATCTTTCTTATTTATAGAAGATACGTCACTGATTCGAGGTGGACAAGGATAAGTGAATAAGTGCTGCCAATCATTAAATATATTTCTGTGGCGGGAATTTTCAAATTGTCCTCAATCTTTTTCGTACGCATGGTATTTTTTTTCATATATTATTACTGCATCATCAGTACGTGGTAATAGTGTACCAGCTCATTTTTGTATTATTAAATTGTTTGTATATATATAAAATAAAAAAAATTGGACCCAATACTATACTCTGTGGTACATCATTTTTAATAATTAATAGGTCATTTAATGTATTTTAATTTTGACGTATTGTTTTCTGTTTCTCAGATAATCTTCAATAAGTTCATTTGCTTTACCTCATAATTTCTGCACTATCTACTTTTTACAGTAGATTTATATGACAGTTTTATTATCTATCTTTATACTTTTTATTTCTTCCGTGTTAGGTTTTTCATTTAGAGGAAAGTTGTACTTTGAAATTGTAGTAAACGCAAAAAACCCTTTAAACACTATCACTTGAAATTAAAATTTTTTGAATCTGGCATTTGTAAGTGGTTTCCATCCCTTGTTAGACCTGAACATTAAAATAAACACAAAAAAATTCGAATTTTCTGTAAACAGAAAACCAACATAAACAGATATTACTGTTGCATTCCAAATGATCCTAGCCACCATAAAACTTACAAATTAGTCATTAATACATTCAGCACTGACAGAACTACTAAATGAAACTAAGAATGATCAATCATAAAACAAATAGCACAAAACAACGGTTACACTTTGGCAGACATCTTAATCAAACGCAAAGGTTATAAATTAGCCATTCAAAAAGTTTACTCAGTTAGTGCCTTATCTAAGAATATTTAATACAGCTTATCCAGATCATACTTTGGAAAACTTTTTGGAAAAATTGCAAGGGTTTTAAGCAAAACAAACCAACACAAAGTGGCATTCAAAACCAACACCTTTGATGTTAGAGACAAATAACACGCTACCACAAACACAAAGACTCAGACAATCCAATTGTGCAAAACACCTAATAGAACACAATTACCCTATGACCACAAACAACCACATTACACGTTTACACTTGCAATAATAAACAAAAACTCACCTTTAAGAAATAACCACAGGTAGACTTTATAAATTACCTTTGTTACAAGTGTTGAATGAAGATTGAAAATCATAACTTCTGGTTTGAATTTAGATCAAGATTTTTTTACATCTATGATAATGGTATGTAAAATCAATCGAAAAGCGTCAGGCAAATAAAGAAAGGTTTTGTTGTGGTTTATCATTATCGTGGAGTTTCACAAAGTGACAGCAAAGGAAATAAATGAAAGAATCAAAACTTGAAATAATGCATGATGATGATATGGAAATTGTAAGAACAAATAACTTGTTAATAGATTCTTTGGTTTGGCTTTATTATTTTTATCTGGTATTTTGTAATGGTGGAAAAGAATTTAAATGGCATTGTTCTTGATCAAGATATGGTGTTAGCTAGAATTACATATTTACAGTAAAACTTCTCTATAACGGACACTACCAACGAAACCTCAAAAAATGTCCGGTAATGAGAGGTGTCCGAATCAGGAAGAGAGGAAATATGATTTAACTTTTGTTTCATAGAACAGAATACTTTATTCACATGCAGAATAGAACACACATACATTATACTATACATAATATAAGATATTCCAGATTTTGGTTTAAAATAATTAACAATTTGAGTTTGTTTTTGCTTAATTTCTTTGCTTTTTATAATTTGTGTTTGCATATAAACAAAAGCGCTAGGCAGTGATTATTCACCTTCTATATCACCTAACGATGTGTAATATTGCTCTAATTTTCTTAAATTCACATAAGCTTAATTAGTATTGAAGTTTTCCGATAAGGGAATTTCATCATCCTCGTCAAATTTGGAAGTTTCTGTATTTTCACCAAATTCAGCTTTTAGAAAACATTCGCATATTGTTCCCTTTTCACAGCTTCCCAGGCTGCTGACACTCAAATTAGGCCGTTATCCACAGTTATAGATTTTTCTAACTGTACCATAGATTCGTTGGTAGCAATAGCGCAAATAAGCGTTTTAAATAAAACTCTCCTATAAATTATCATTCTGTATAATTCCCTGATCTAGAGGTTGGCAATGAAACGTTGTATTTGGTGGAAAAAGACTAAACGAATTTTTTTTAAATTTATTGTAAGATGACTGTTGGCATTGTCTAAAAACAGTAGCGCCTTTTTTTCACACGCTACATCTTTCTGTGAAAGTTTTCTTCTAGCCATTCCGATATAATTTCCCTAGTCATCCAAGCTTTTTTGTTAAAGCGCCACTCCAAAGGCAATTTGTCCACACGAAAATTTTTAAAGCAAATGGGATTTTTGTGTTTTCCGATAATTAAAGGTTTTTGCTTCTCACCAATCATATTTGTGCACAGTAAAACGATAATTCTGTCTTTTGAAGCTTTTTCGCCACTACACGTTTGCCCTTTCAAAGCAATTAATATTTTATTGGGTAACGAACGAAAAAAGTCCAGTTCCGTCTAGGTTAAAAACGTTCCTTGGGGAACAGCCCTCCATTAAGTTTGATATTTTTTCTTTCCACTTGCTTACATCACTTTCATCTATTTTTACTACTTCGCCAGATATTGTTTAATAAATTATGTTGTGTCACAAAACTTTTCAAGCCAACTATTAGAAGTTTTGAATTCTATATTTAATTGCTTTGCTGCTTATATAAATTTTTCTTTGATAATTGATCGCGAAACCGGAATACTTTTATTTCTCACCTAAACGAGAATATTGGATACGTTTAAGTTTAATAAAACCTATTATGTGCGAAAAGCTTATCTTACAAAACCAATCATAAACTAGCCCAGATGTTTTTGGAAATTTGCTTTTTCTTCCGCTGTCATTGTCTAAAAAATGTTTACTAATGTCTTCTTTTTGTTTTAAAATATCACCTATTGTGCTTTTAGCTACACTACACTTATACTTAGTTTTTGGCTTTCCACCACACTAATTATATTCGTTTTCACTTCTAACGTTAAACACTTTCTCTTTGACATAATGATGGTTGATGATGCTTTCTGTAACAAATGTTAAACGAAACTCAACTCAAGTTTGTAGATAACAAGCTTCTGGAGTTACAGAACTAATAAAATCTCCAATCAGATTTTTTCATTTTAAGAAAATTATTTTGAAGAAGTTTTACTGTAATTTGCTTACAAAGGGACTATAAAGATGCCAAAAATGTCATTTATTTTAAAAACCTGATCGTCACATAATTAGGAATTTAACCGACTGTAAGATATTGAAATATTTATGACTGCCTACAAAATATACCTAATAAGATAATGAACTTTAATACAATGTTCAAATACAGGTTGAAACCTTATAACGACTAGGTATCGTTATTTCTTAGTTATTTTTTAAAGGAACTCTTCTACCGCTTTTACAATTTTTCCTTTAAATTTTAATCCTCTTTTGTATTGTACTGTAAATAACTGAATGGTTTGTGGTCAACTGGGATTTTAATGCTGTTGAATAAATAAACTAAATGAACGTTTACCTGAATGGCATTTAAGGGATGTCCGATGTGGAGGGTGAAATTGTACGTACTAGGGCAGATATCCAGTGTCCAAGCCTTAAAGTATTTACTCTGTTAAATCTTTTCAATGATACTATTTTAAAACAACTTTTTTGAAAGGCAGTTTTGTAAAAACTGTTTCTTCTTACTTAATGCTTTGCCTCGTGTACCGTGAGGTGTTGAGGCTGACGGAGTCGAGTTTTGTTAATTCATCTGAAACTTTTTTTTTTATCTTTTTCTGTCATATGTTTACTGTTTTATTTCTTCCCAAGGAATATTTCTTTTTGTAGCTTCTTCTTTAATATTGTCGTTCCATATTCTTCTAGGTCTTTCCTTTCTATTTTTACCCGACACTCGCGTTTCGTACACTTTCTTTGTTAGTCTATCGTCTGACATCGACACACATGACCGAACCATCTTAGCTGGTCCTCCGCGATTTTTTTTACTGAGAGATTTTAGTTTGAAGTTTTGTCTAAAATTATCGTTGCTTATTCTGTGCCTCTTTGTTTTGTTGTCTATTCTTCTTAGAAGTCTCATCTCCATTGCGTTTAATCTTGACTTATGTTACCTGGCGATTCTTTTCGAACTTGAAACGAAACAGCTGTAGGTATTAAAAAGTTTTCTTTTTTCCGAATTTTGTTATTTATTTACAAAAGGCTATTCTTGTTGGGTATATAAAACATCAAAGTTTCTGAAGTCCTTCAAGTTCATCTTATAAACCGTAGCTCTAGATGCCCTCTTTCACTGCTCCCAGTCCCATAAGTTACTATTTTTATTATGGGTTGCTTTTTAACTGTTTTTCTATTAACATGATGCGCCTCCATGTAATTATGTCCACGCAAGAGATATTTGTGTTACTTTTTTTAGAGAAGAGCAGCAAAAATAATTTATAAGCATCGTCAGATTTCTGTTTTGGCTGGGATGACTGTTTGCCCATATCATCAAATGCTCATTATCAATCCGTTCAACAACATGTTTGGTCCACTTAAGAAGCGCTGACGCAATTTCATTACTCTCTCTTCCGGTCTTTGATTCATCCCCTACCATACAATATGACTTTTTTTTCAGTAACATCATAAATTGCCAAATTCAGGGTCCAAAGTCTGAAGCAATTGAATATTTGACAAATATAGCGTCGGAAGATATTTCTGCAAGTCGAGCATCACAATTTTCGTCGTGGGCAGGTCTCTACTCAAACACTTATCTTGTCATTTTGTTATATATATTGAGCCTGAACTGCATTTGTATCTGTGGAAACAAAACAAAAGTATCATCTTTATCGCAAGTACATTTTGATGTTTTTTCTTGAAACTCTGTATTAAATATTTTTCTATAAGCCCAAAGTTTTGCAATGTCGCTCTGTGGAACGCTTACCTTTATGCAATTCTCTTTACACAAATGATACATTTTTTCAGTACCCAAGTAGCTTTTTGACGTTTCTCGGCGATTATAGCGGCTTTCATAAGTTGGAAAGCTTATTCGGAAGACAGTGATGATCTCTCATACCGACTGATACAAAACCTCCAGCATTTGGTGTTTTCAAAATATTTCTCCCTACATTATCCGAAATTGCCAAGGTATTCAGAAAGAACTTTTTGCAAACTTGAATTCTTTTTCCATCTACATCGAAGTCATATGAAATTTTTTGTTTTTTTTTTGACTAAATCTACTATTTTCTGAAGGTCTTAGCTAACTAGGAGGTTTGCTTTGAATATGAGATAACATAAATTGACGCTTCAATGGAGTCGTTTCCTAAAATAAATTTATTGAAATTTAAACACATATTATCATTCTAGACAGGATATTATTAATATTCATTAACAGTCTTTTCCATAATATGATAACTAAAGAGTTATAAGGAAATAAAATAATTTTTTTTATCGTTGGTAGACGGTCTGTACAAATAGTAGAGCTGACAACGTTGCAATCACGTTGTGCCTTTGCTGTCATTCGTTAGTTGTCGGGTTTCTCCGCTTTGTCAAGTTCAACCAAAGGTATTATAAGTATCTGCATTTTTTTACGTCTGTTATTGATTATTGTTTTGTGGTTTAGTGGTTAGGTTATTTGTATAAAATTTTGTAAATATTTCGTGCTTCTTCGTTTTACAAACAACCTCAACAATTCAAAAATTCAAACTTCTAAGCTCCTTCTGTAAACCAACAACATCTGCATCCGGCGCTCTACACACAAGGGCTCCTGTTTTCAGCGTTGTCATATTGTCAAAAATTTGTGACGTCACGGGAGTGGCGGGAAAGGTTTGTTTAAACTTTAAATTGGAAACAATAGTGAAAATAGAAGCAGAAAAAAATCTAAAAAAAGCCAGCGTTAATTTAAAGCGAAAGTAACCCAAATAAACAAACATAATATTTTAGGAAACGACCCCATTTTATTTTGTAATTTTCAAAAATCTTCAGTCTATTAGAGTGGCTTAGTTTTTCTGTACACTTTTTCTTGCAGGGCGCACAAGCTTCTTTTATGGACTTTGCTTTAATTAATTATTCTGTTTTGGAGATATGCTATTTTACAGCCAATGTTGCCTCGCTTGTTTTATTGGCTTTCCATTCTTCGCATTGTCTTATAGTTTTTCTTGTCATTGACTTTAGTAGTTTCTAAAGTGTCACATGTTTCAGTATTATTACTTATTGTGCTTCGGTTACTTTCATGATTGTAACTCTTTATCTCTGAAATCGCTAAGGTAAAAATCGGGATCATTATCACTATCATGACAATCGAACTCTTCTTCACTTTCATCTAATTCTTGCAATGTAGGCGAGTCTGCTCCTAGTATTTCATAGGAATATTTTTTGCTTTTTTTATTACCTTCTAATGATTTCTACTCTAATCCTTAAATTCACTGTTATTCGTTACGCTTCCCGTCTCCTCAGCTGTTTACTTTGAGAGATTTTCAGGATTTTCAACATTTAGGCAAGTTGTTGATGTCATCCTCATAATACCTAAAATGAGATTTAAGCTGTGTGTATGGTTTAAAACGTCGCAAAACCAATAACGTATTTTAATTTTATTACATCGTAACGTTCAAGGCAAGCGGTAAAAGAGTACATCTCTATTTGGTTTGGAAGAAATATGCTTTAAATATAAACAAATAAAAAGGGAGTTCTAACATATAATACACTTAATTTATATTTAATAAAAACAACAAAACACTTTAGTAATTAACCAAACCTCGCTTTTGCATCAATGTATTTATTGCACCTTCTAACATTAAGTACATTTTCAAAGCTACTTACTGGTCATTATCAATTTCTTTCTTCCATTTTTCTAATGCTAACTGAACAATTTTATTTCTTTGTGAACTCATCTTGATCAACTTTTCTTCTAAGACCACCAACTCCACACTTCAAAATAACCGTTAATGGACATGCGTTTGTTTATCCTGATTAAAATGTAATGATCGATGTGCGATATGCGATCTTTTACCATTTACTCGTATATTATAGGAGATGATACTTCTTTCATTAAATTTTCGTCCAAACTATAGAAGTGTGACTTACGATCTTTTATCACGAGAAAGAAATAAATTCGATTTAACAAAGGAAATAAAATACTAAAAATATTGAAATATGGAGTTACGATTTTTTACCTCTCGAGTCGAGTAAATGGAACGTATATGTAACTTGAATCGGGATTTTCAAAATTGTCCGATATCAAGGGTGTCCGAGAATGGAAGGTGTCCGAAAGTAGAGGTTTTGCTGTATATGAGAAGAAATTTGATTACTTAAGAATTGCAGTTTAAGTTTAATTATTTGGGATGATTTGTAGATTTTAAAGAATTTGTCGTTAAATTAGTATATTGAAAAAAAAAAGAATTTAGAAACAATTAGTATTTATTACTTTTAATTAAGGAACACTTTAACGACTTGAGATTAAGATTAATCATTTCATTAGTTTTATAATAAATTGTCACGATGTACAATCGAGTTTCATGCTACTTAAACATAACTAGAATTAAATTAAAATAAAATATATTTGGAAGCTTCTGTTAGGAGATAATTTAACATTTTAATCTTACAAAGCGCTTAACAATAAATGAGAATCTCAAATTTGGCGAATTTAAAATCAGAGTTGAATTTTCATTTTTAGAGGTTTGTTTAGCATACGGGTGATCAAACAATTATAGTTTCAATTTTATGCACATTCTCGACCACTACCACTGCAATATATATATTCAGGTTTGATATTTGCTGGCTGCGTTAGCTTTTAGATAGTTATTCAAAGAAATTCTGAAATACGAGATCTGTTCAAAAAGTATCGCGAATTTTGTGTTTTTTCAAAAATTATTTATTTATTCATGAATATCTATTTTGTCCCCTTCAAAGTAATCCCCATCAGATATTATACACTTGTGCCAACGTTTTTTCAAATCCTCGAAGCACTTCAAAAAATCATTTTTTGTGATCTTGTTCAGCCCCTCCTTCGATGCCGTCTTCATCTCCTCAATCGTAGCGTAGCGTCGTCCTTTCGTGGGCCTCTTCAGTTTCGGGAACAAACAAAGTCACAGGGGGCCAGGTCTGGGGAATACGGTGGCTGCGGCATCATTAGTGTGCTGTTTTTGGCCAAAAATTCGCGCACAAGCAACTATGTGTGAGCAGGGGTGTTATCATGGTGCAAAAGCCAATTTTTGTTCTTCCACAAATCCCGGCGTTTCTGGCGGATTGCTTCGCGCAAATTGCGCATAACTTGAAGGTAATATTCCTTATTGACCGTTCTACCCTGTGGCAAGAACTCATGATGCACCACGCCCCTGCAATCGAAGAAAACTGTAAGCAAAACCAAAAGCACGCTCTTCGTCGTTCACATTTTTTCGGCCCTCTGAGAACATTTTGTACCACAGATAAACGTTGCTTCGGTCCAAGGTAGTTTCACCATATGCCACAGTCAACATTCGGAATGCGTCCGCGCACTTAATTTTGTTTTTCACACAAAATCTGATACAGATTCTTTGATCCATTTTTTGGAATAGCCAAAAATCGAAGACGAACCAAAACACGTCCAAGCAAAACAGCTGTCAAAAATTAACTGAACATTCAAAATGGCCGAACTTGTCGGCATAAGTGAGGGACATGAGTACCAACATAACGCCACAAAAAAATCGAAAATCGAATATACGTAACCCGCGGAAATTCAAAATTCGCGATACTTTTTGAACAGACCTCGTAGGTGATCAGTTACACCATTTAAAAATATAAATCACATTTAGCAAAGGTTGATTTTGATTTATTCACACGGGAAGTAAGAACCTAATAATTTCTTTTTTTCACGTTCGTTAAAAAAAGTGCAACGTTTTTCATTAATTTTCGTTTATAAAGGATGCGTTTGTTTCATCGCGATGAAAGCGTGAAAAAAAGTACCATAACGGTTCCTTTTTTCACGCATTTGAGTGAAAAAAAGTATCGTAACGTGTCATTTTTTAACGCAAAATATTTAAACACATAGGAGGCTGCCGTTGTTATGATACACACTGGCATTTGTCAGAAATTAGAACGCATCGATGTGACACGTCGAGAAAGCTGTTATTGAAGTAGGTAGTTCTTGATTTTTATTACGAAAGTGAAAAAGTTTTGTATGCAATTCGTGAGTAAAGTTACTTTTGCGCACTCGCCTAGCAAACTTTCCTTCTCGTGAAAAAAAGATACACTTTACTCACTTGTTGCATAAATAACTCTTTCTCGCTAAGTTCATTAATTGCAATAAAGATTTTGATACCTGCTTGTGCTTTTGAGATATAAAAAGTAAATTAGTAACTTGTATTCAACTTTTTTAGTTGAAGATAAGGGAATGACTTTGTAAAATCAATTTACACAAAGTTCCGAAAACACTTTAAAATCGTATTTTGGTTTAAATAATTTGTTTTACAACAAAAACAACAAAATACTTTAAGGTCCATATTTATACGAAAAGCAATCTGTTAAAAGATTACCAACACAAAAGTATACCCCATCAATTTAAAATTTATGTCCCAAAGCTTTTATATGTTAGGCTGAAATAACCACCTACATCAACAAGGTTTTATGGGTTCGAAATTTACTGACACTGTTGCCGAATACAGAGGGGTTGAACCGTAGTTCGGAGAAGTAGTTACAAAGATGCTGTTCCTGCGTGGGCAAAAATTATTATACCGCTCTCTTTCCGTCTACAAATTTTTATTGCAATTGCGTTTCTGATATAATTTCTACTCTGGTAAAACCTACACACAGATATATTCTATAAAATAAAGCAAAGCTTTCAAGATATAACATTTTCAAGTGTTTAATTAGCAGAATAAAAGGCTGTTGTAAAACTAAACAAGGTGGCTGTAGGCATCAACTTAATTAACCTTTCAGACGAGATCCCTTTAATTATTAGTTCGAACTAGATCAAAGTTTTATTAATATCTGATGCCCTTTTTGTTGCCAGCGAGTGGAATAATTTAAAGTTGTAATTTCGTATTTTTGACGAACCAATATATGATTTTAAAGCTCTGATGACGTAATGTAATTAACAGCTTACTTGATTATTGTCTGTTGGAAATAAGTATTCAATTTACTCTTAATATTAGTTATTTATCAAACTATTTAAATCGGCCTGTTGGATTAGTTTTCTCTAGGAATTTGACAATCACTAGTTTGAATCTATAGACTATCGATATTTACCCCTGATAATACTTGCATTTGATGGGTAGAATGCTTCAAACTCATCTGTCAGTCGTCGTCGTGTGAATCGGTTATGGGTATTTTACACTTTTTCAACCTTGATATCAAGGCCGGTCAGTTTCGGAATTGGTGCGATGGTTACAGTAGCAAGCTATATCAATGTAATTTGGTCGTAGAAAGTGTAGCGTTGCTGTTATAGCAGTATATGGAATACCGACTAAGGTGGTGGGCATCAACTTAGTAAATGACACTGTGGGCAGTTGGTTGCGACGCACAGCGGTCGGAAATGACGAAAAACCGGTCAAAACTAAATAACTCTTAGCGTTGCTTAAATACTTTGTATATAAGGTGTTGGCATCTCTGCTATGGAAAATGATGTAAAAATGGAAATTATTTTATTTATTTATTTGTTTTAGAGACGAAATTTAAAAACTTTCGTATCTGTATTCGTACATTCCGTCCGTCTGTTGGTCTGTTGCCATGTTGCCGTAACTTTACAGGACATGCTATATATGAAATCAACTTAGAATCTTCTCCTGATTACAGATACATAATCAGTATGTCGATATCTCGAATACTTTTCAAGATAATCGGGATCGAAAATGGCGATTTGTCAACACAGTGATATTCTATACAGTGTGTCCGAAAAGTATGGAATACCCTATACATCTCAGTAAATATGCATTTTATGTAAAAATGTTTCCTATAAAAGTTGTTTAGTTTTAGTTTTACATTACAGGGCAATACCAAATAACTATTTCTTAAAAAACAAAAGCGCAACGAATAATGCTTCAATTTTTTTTAATGGGAAGGTATCTCTTTATTGTACTCATTTGAGAGAGAATGTTTTTCTCTTTTCAATGATGTAAAACTTTGATACACTTGCATAAGTAAATTTTGACTAAAACGCAAAAAATTGTTTGAATAACGCTTAAAAGTTTATTCATCTGTTACCTTTCCAGACGCGGTTTTTTAAATTTTCAATATCATCTAGTCACATCATGGTCGGTGTGATACACTTTTGTTTGTTGCAACAATTGAATGCGTCGTAGAAATATCAATTAATAACCGAACTGAAGCAAAAATTAATTTGTTTAATTAATTTAAGCATTTTTATTAACGCGAGGACAACAAAGTTACAAAAATACGACTTGCTATGGATCATTTATCAGAAAAACATCGTATCGAAATTTTAATGATGCTGGGATATGGAGACAGAAGGGGAACACAGGAGGTAGTTTGCAATTTGTTTAATAACGTGCACCCCGTACAGTCTACTGTAAGTAAAATTTTGCATAAATTTCATGAGACGGGTTCTGTCAAAGGTCGTCCAAAAACGGGCAGACCTAAGGCTCTAAATAATGAACAACGTGAGAATATAATGTTGGCTGTCGTGGAAAATCCACATGTTTCTGTTTGACAAATTGCTCGTGAACATACTTTGAAGAAATCCACTGCACACGAAGTTCTAAGAAAGGAGAAGTAGCATCCGTATAAACCTTGTATAGCTCAAGAATTATTAGAAGATGAGTTAGATCGAAGATTGCAATTTTGCGAAGAAATAACACATAGGCTTCAGGAAAATGCAAATTTTCATAAAAATATCCTCTTCACTGATGAGGCAACGTTTTGTCCTGCTTTAGCTGTTCTATTTCCTAATGAACTAGATCTAGATGTACCTCATAACAGAATATGGTTGCAACAAGACGGGGCTCCTCCTCATTTCGGAATTAATGTCCGACAGTTTCTTGATAATACTTTCCCTTATCGATGGATAGGCAGAAGAGGTGCAGTAGAATGGCCAGTTCGCTCGTCGGATTTAAGTCCATTTGATTTCCTTCCGTGGGGCCATCTCAAAAATAAGATTTAAAAGACCGTATTAGAACAGAGATTAGAGCTATCACACCAGAAACGATTTAAAATCTAGTAAACGAATTTGAAAGACGACTTTATCATTGCCAAGTTGTGAATGGGGCACACTTCGAACACCTTCTATGAACTGTAGAGTGTAGTTATACAAAATTTTCAAATCGTAACAGATGAATATTGAAATAAACTTTCAAACAATTTTCTGCGTTTTAATCAAAATGTACTGATGCAAGTGTATCAAAGTTTATCATCATTGAAAAGAGAAAAACATTCTCTGTCAAATGAATACAACAAAGCTATACCTTCCAATTAAAAAAAATTGAAACATTATTCGTTGCGTTTTTGTTTTTTTAAAAAATAGTTGTTTGGTATTGCCCTGTAATGTAAAACTAAACACTAAACAACTTTTATAGGAAACATTTTTCCATAAAAAGCATATTTACTGAGATATATAGGATATTCCATACTTTTCGGACACACTGTATGATATTGATTTAGTTTTTAACAAGGGGCATGCACGAGGTGTACCTCACCGATTTTTTTTTGAAACTAGGTATACAGTGTCCGCCAAAAGGTCCGTACCATATGGGAAAAATTTTTTTGAATGACTTATAAAAAAAATTTTTTCGGCATCAGGTTTTGTTTGCTCCAAGAATGACCAAATCAAAAGTAATCATGTGGTCTCCATTACTTGTCAAATTTGATATTTTTAGAAAGAATGTCCAAAAACTGGACTTATTTGATCGAATTTTGAAAAACGTCATAAGAAAAAGATGTTTCCTTTGCAATTTTCTACCCGTATGTTAATTTCTAAAAAGCCTACCACGATTTTCATATTTTGCCCTTTATTTCGCTTTTCCTTATTTGTGTGGAGGTATTGTTAACAAAAGTGTTTGTAAATGTTTATTTGGAAAATACGATAAGATATGCAATATACGCCCTGATTACAAATCGGATTTATGTGTTTATCCGTATGAATGAGATGAACTTTGCACCAAGTGTGCTACTTTACCAAAGCTCCATTTTTATTTTTTACATAAAAATAAGGAAAAAAAGATTATTTACACCGTAAAATGAGTGTTGTGCAATATGTATCTAATCAATAAGCGTTTTGTATTAGATTAAATCGACTTTTATTGGTTAACAAAGAAGGAAAAGTGAAATAAAGGAAAATATGAAAATCGTGGTAGGCTTTTGAAAATTTGCATACTTGTAGAAAATTGCAAAGGAAACATTTTTTCTTATGATGTTTTTTAAAATTTCGTCAAATAAGTCCATTTTTCGAACATTTTTGCTAAGAATGTCAAATTTGACAGGTAATGATGACCACATGATTACTTTTGATTAGGTCATTTTTGGTTCTGGAGCAAGCAGAACCTGATGCCGGAAACAAATTTTTGCATAAGTCATTCAATAAAAGTTTTTCTCGTATGGTGTACTTTTTGGAGGACACTGTATAGATAGTACGGATCAAAACATTAGACACGTATTTTTCTGTATCGGTTGAGCTTGCAGCATATTTTACATTAAAAACGGAAATAAAAATTCGTCAAAAGGGAAATTTTTGAAAATCTGTTTTTGTCGAACGAATGCAAATTTCAAAAAACCAAAATATTCTTAACTCAAGAAAATCAGCAAGAAAAAATAGAAAGTTTTTTTCTGGTTTTCGACCACTGTGCTACGGCATTTGAAAGTTTCTGGTCAGGAACTTTATGTTCGGGACCAGTTTGTGTTGGCTTGGTGAATTTAGCATAAATGATGAAGGACGATACCAGCAAACAGCGAGCAGCCATAAGGAAAGGACAAATTGTAGAATATAGGATTGATAAATTGTATTAGAATATAACATATTCCTCTAGTCATAAAGGTATAAAAATCACAGTATATGCTTTTTTTATTGTCATGAATGATGTATCAAAGGCAGACAAAACTAAAATAATATTCTAACTTTAAATCTACATCAAGATGACCAGTTACCGAATTGTTTTGTGTTACAAATTTATAGGGAATCACATCCTTCTTACACTTTACAAATTGATGGTCTAAGAGAAAAGCACATTGCGTATTTTCTCGCTAATACCAATCTGAACGGTAGAGGTAAACTAAATATTATGCAGATATCTCTACGTGAAATCCTAATTTGCAATTCACAATTAGATAGGCAAATGTGATGGAACAGGAGTTTGTTGTTTAGATGTATAGTTATCGATGTGTTAATAATATAAACATAATAACGTATTTTAGTTTCCCTACCTTACTGCCAGTTATTATATTATTAAATTATAGTTTAAACGTACTGCGATTCAAGTTTTTTATGTAATATTTCAAAGTTGTAAATCCATAAATCCATTTTATGTAAATATAAATATTTTTCAGTCAAAAACGGGAAGGAAGGATAAACACAACATTTGTACTATACAAACAGATTATGTTATCAAGTTTTAAGTGGTTTATTTACCCCTATGTTAAATAAAAGAGAAAGGAAGAAACCTCCAAATAGGCCTACGTTAACACTAACAAAACTGTGCGTTCATGCGATAGATTAGAAGAGCTTTTCACAAGCTTCCGAGTGGAAATAATAGTTATTTTACACGAGTTTAACAAAAGCATAAAATTGATTAGATACACGTTTGACTATATAGGTGTTGTTGTTTTTACTAGAAATTCTTTGAAATTGTAAAAATATTGAAGTTGCTGCAGTAAATATTTAGTTAGCATTGAAAATTAAAAATACAAATTAAGTAAAAATTAATAAAAAACAAATTAAAAATGAAAAATAATTTTGATTTGCAATAAGGCATAGCATGCGTAACGAGCATTAAAGTTTCCGACGGTGGATAAGGGATACCGTAATATGTTGTTTCAAAAAGATTATCTGGATTAGAGTAAATCAACATTTCTGTTTTTAGATTTCAGAATTGTATGTAACTATATCTTTCTAATACCGACAGAATTGATGTTGATATAAAATTTTACTTATAGTTGAATAAATTGAACGTTTCTATATCTCTATGGAAATATGAGAAGAAAGCTATCTTCTTTAAAACGAAATATAAAAAACACGTACGAGGATAATAGATTTCATGTCAGAGTGTAAGTGAATTTCTCTAGATTTACGTACGAGTACATAAAAATAGTCACGGAAAATTAAAGGGAAAAGATCTGTTTTGAAAAATAAACTTATTTAATGGATATTTGCAGGTAATAATCTTAAACATCTTAATATATTGATTGTCTATTGTCTATTTTACTAATACAGTTTTCAATCACCAATAGCACAATCGCTAGAAGTTTATGGTTTCTGGCAAAATCACTTTCCTCAAATACGGTCTTAAAGCTTCAAGTAAAGTAGGATAAAAGATGATCATCATAAAGCTTATTATTGTTATCTAAATATGACAACCTCGCAATGTTATTGTTGAAATAATCACAGACATAACATAATTTGTGATAAATCAGATTCAAGCGGCACTTCGATAACAACATGGCGTGTCGAGGTCTTTACAAAGTCAGTCATGTAATTGAAACAACACAAAACAAAAAACAACCTTGTTAACTACACCAAAACTAATATGTTCTAATACCTTGAACAGCTGTGTGACGAACAGTTTCGCTGAATCTGCTACTATATCAGAGAAATTCTACCCAGAGATGATTCGTACATATTTCTTGGTCTTTACAATCTACAAGTATCTACACTTGCGCCTGCAGCAATGATGGATCAGAAGCTAAAAGACAGTCAGCAGCTCTGTTAGTTTTCGGCGTGTAGGGCCTACTTAATTTCTTTTGTTTCTGGTTACTATACCATAAAGATTAAAATAATGATATTCTAACATTTGGGGTTCTCTCTTACATTAAAGAATACTGATCCCAAATTTATTTTCAAACTTTGAGAGCTCTAATGTATGTTATGAGTAAAGTATCCAGGGCCCCGCGATCCATGGGGCCTCCTAGTTTCTGCCAGGTCACCAACCGATAACAGATAAATATATTTATTTTCCGAGAATCAAACGATAATTACTGACTATAATACTTACTTATCAGCTTTTTTGGTATTCAAATGAATAAGGGGCCTAACAAACACTGGCAACTCTGTCTGGCTGCCTACCTACAAGGTGATTCCCCTAAATTATTTTTAAGTTTTATGTAGCTAATAGCGACGTAAAACGGAACGCGACCCGCCCAAGTAAACCGACTCGATGATCGAGACTTCCTTTGCGAAGATGACGTTCGGTCGGCCGGGATTCCCCTTTCACGCGCACTTAACCGCACTTTCTTTTCGGTCGGGACTGAAGATTAAATCGTCGTTCGCCTGTTTTGTTTTATGTCCGCGACTGTTTTCAGTGCAAGAAAATAATAAATACTGAATTAAAATACAAAATGTCGAAACGGTCATATCCTAGTAGCTCAGAAAAAAGGAAAAAAGCTGTACATTAGAAAGAAGTAATTGAAAAGTTACCAAAATTAACATCAAATTTTACACCAGGAGCTTCTCCAAGTAGCAATCAAATAATAAACCTTTCGCATGGTGAGTCGTGTCGACAACAAATTACGGGAACTTCAGAATCTTCTTGTTCTACGCTAACTTCTGTCAATTTAGGAAAAGAGGTTGAATCAGATTGCGCAGAAATCAACTTTGGCGTCTTCACCGACATCTGTTTCAGTTGAACAACTGTTTTACAACCCAGAAAACATTTCACACGACCCCGCCGATTATTTTTATGAAGATTTTACAGAAAAAAGCGCGAAATTTGGATTCGTAAGGGGCCTGCATATTTTCAAAATAAAGATTGCGACTTTTCCGAGGCATCCAGAACCTACAAAGAAGCAGATGGTAAATCAGTAACTAGATATTTCAATAAAGCATTATTTAATCGTAAATTGAAAAACAATGAAAGCGTTGAAAGAAAATGGTTGCACCGTCGAAGAAATCTGTGTTTTGTTTTTCATGCTGCTTATTTAACCCTTCTGATATAAACCTATGCTCTCCAAGTGGATGTAATGATTGGAAGCACATTAATCACACAATTTTAAAATATGAAAATAGCCCAGCACATAGGCAATCTATAATGACTTATCTGGCACGAAGTAAAGCGCTTGGTAGTGTAGATACAGACTTGTTATCTCAACATAAAAAAAAAGTGAATTGCTGGAAAAATGTACTTAAACGGATTGTCGCAGTTGTAAAATTTTTGGGATCCGGAGGGCTTCCGTTTTGCGGTGACAATGAAATCCTTGGATCTCCCAACAATAGAAATTATTTAAGATGTGTGGAGCTATTAAGTGAATTTGATCAATTTTTTGCAGATTACTTAAAAAATTTGGGAATCCTGGAAAAGGAAACATTTCTTATCTATCAGCAAATATCTGTAATGAGTTTATTGACGTAATGGGAAAAATGGTTCTAAAAAAATTATAAATGAAATGAACTTAGGAAAATATTTTTCCATTAGCTTTGACAACACGCCCCATCTATCTCATATTGACCAGTTAACTTTTATAATTTGATACGTAAAAGACCGTGTTCCCGTTGAAATGTTTCTGGAATTTATACCTATCAGAGAGCATAAATCTGAGTATTTAACGGAAACCATCTTAAATCTTTTAGAGAATCATGATATTCCAATAAAAGATTATAGAGGGCAAAGCTACGACAATGCTTCAAATATGTTGGGGACGTATGCTGGTCTACAAGCAAAAATCAAGGAGAAATGTGAATTTGCTACTTTTGTACCATGTGCGGGACATTCTCTAAACGTGGTAGGTGTCCATGGCGCTGAATGTGTATCAGAGGCAACAAATTATTTTCGAATGATTCAGAAACTGTACGACTTTTTTTCGGGTTCTGCCCATCGATGGAATACATTGACAGAATATTTAGGTTCAAAAAAAGTTCTTAAAAGTCTTTCGCAAACTAGATGGTCTGCGCGAGCTGATGGAGTAAGCGCCTTCCATAAAGGTCATAAACAAATTATAGAATCTTTGATGTCTATCGCAGAGGATACAGAGCAGCCACGAGAAACTAGGCACGAAGCTCTTAGTCTGTCCAGAAAAATGGGAAACCTAGAATTTATTATACTGACCGAAATTTGGAGCACCATATTGGAAAGAATCGACAAAACAAGTAATTATCTTCAGAAAGAAACAATAACAATGGACGTTGCAACTAATTTGTTTACTTCACTTGATGATTTTATTATTAACCTCAGGAATAAATTTGATTACTTCGAATCGTCAGCAAAAGAAAAAAATCCGGAATCTGACTACATGGACATACCTCAAAGGACAAGAGGTAAAAGCTCACGCCAGGCATTTTGATGGCTCTGCGTCGTCACTCCAACTGAATGGGAGAGAGAAATTTAAAGTAGAAACCTTTCTTCCCACAATTGATACCCTGAGCGTGTATTTAAAACAGCGATTGAGTTTGTACAAGGACATAAATCAGCGGTTTGCTTGAAGACTCTAAATTTCGAGGAGTTGAAACAAAGTTGCAAAGAATGTGTTGAAATCTATTATGAAGACATTAGCGAGAAAGACTTAGAAATGGAATGTCTGCATTTAACAGAATACTTGAAAATTGTCCAGTCTAGTGAGAACGAAGAAACTAATAGTCTTTCAGGAATATATCATCTTTTGAAAAAAACAAAATTGAAGACACGTTTCCAAATGTAGAAATAGCATTGAGAATCTTTTTAAGCATGATGGTAACTAACTGTAGTGGAGAACACTCCCTTTCCAAATTGAAAAGAATAAAAAATGAATTAAGAAGTACAATGCTTCAAGAAAGATTGAACAGTCTGTCGCTGATGTCCATAGAATGTGATGTGCTCAAAGACAGACTTTGAAGAAGTGATTGACAATTTAGCTTGTCTAAAATCTAGAAGAGTACCTCTTTAATCAACATAGATTTTTAAGCACTAACCTGCGTATAGTGAATGCTAGAAAAGTTACTTTTCCGGATTGTTAATAAAATAGTCCTCTGTCATAGTCATAAGGGCCCCATTATCCTAAAGTACCCAGGGCCTCCAGTAGGTTAAAGATGGCCCTGCGCGATTCTCAAATCAGGGCTTAAAAGTCTCAAGAACCATTTTAAATCTTTTTATAGTACATATTCATTCCAATTTCCGTAATAAACCCTATATCTCATGCAAATGTTATGAATGCAACAGCTGTAAAAGCTCATTTAAAACGGAGGAATGCTTTTTGATGCAATTTTGAATTTCGAGCTTCCGGTTGATTTTGTGACTTGCCAATATCAGTTTCTGTATTCAGCAGGCCAAAATTAGTTTAAAAAGCGCTGTTGGCAAATTGCTCAGTCTCATCAGAATTTTGAATCATACGCTACTAAGAATGAAGAAAAGTGTGATGCGAAAATTCTTGCTGTAGGTTATCGTACAGACTATTATCCGAATAAAAAGTCTTCACTCTTCAGTCTGGAAGCTCATATTTCAAAAACAGGTTTTGATGAAACAAATTTTAAATTAATTTCTGCGTAAGCACAAGTAATTACAAAATTGATATTATACTTCTCTCTTATTTTAGGAATATCTGCATTCAAAAATTAATTAATAAAAAAGTATTTATTCAGAAAAAGCAATAAGAGACTAGATCTTGCACTACAGTTTAATTCAGCTAACCTCTTATTTTGTGAGTTAATAATAAAGTTATAATGAAAAATCATGCCCACTCAAACTCGCTATCCAAAGAAATATTGAAAAAGTTCTTGACCTTTTGCTATAAAGGAAAACAAGTTAAAAAGCAAAAATAAAATTTGTACATTCTAACCACAACTAGTTTATTGATAAGTTGCAGAACTTTCGCAAAAATTGAAAAAATTCAAGCAATTTTAAAGTGAAACTTCAGAATTTTTTTACTTTGATGATATGCATATAATAATGTATCAAACTAGTGAAGAGCTCTCACTGTATTTTATTTCCACCTTCTATCTTGGCTTTGCTTTCTAAGCTTCTTATACAGTAAGCATACATTTTGCTGGTTTGTATCCTTCCTGAAGAGGGGTTACGCTTCACCTTCTATCGGCCCACCTGTAGCAGCTCATGATCGGATTTCTCCCTCCGTTTTCGAGAAGTCATACACCTAGATAAGTTTGGTTTCGTCTTTTAGGTTTATCATGATTTTATCTTCTGTCATGTGTTGTTTCCTTCATTGTTCAAACAGAAGCTGGTCATTATTCTGTGAGCAAATGTATTGTTTGTATTATGTACAACAAAGTCGATTCAACATCTTTTCCCATTTTACTTATTGCATGACATTGCTTTACTTTCTCTGCTCAAAAATCCTCAAAGATCTTAATATCAATACGATTAACTTTCATTTTCAAACGATACAAAACCTTTGCTATTTTTGTAAGTTTATGAAAATTAAAGTCTTTTCTCAAAAGGGTGCTATTTAAAGATGTTTTCCCAGCTAAAAGCGTGAGACTTGAGATACATAGTTTCTACCGTATATCTAGATTGTTTCTCCAGATTTTAGAAGTTACAAATTACATCTGTTTGGCTTAATTACAAAACAAAAGTACTCAGTGAAGACACATCCTGCATTTTCTCAATTGTTGATGCCGTGGTTACAGAACGTATCATGTAATCTTTAAGCCATTTGCCATCATCAACTACAACTAGAAAAAGGTCCTGCACAAACAGTATGTAGTCGTTGCCATGGACCTTCTGGGTACATCCAAGAATGCAGTGGAATACTCTTTACATTAAGTATTAACTGAGCAATTCTGCAATTTCTGGTGATTCTGTCAATATTTATGTCGATTCTTTTCCAATAGGCGTAATTTCTAGCTAACTGCTTTTATTTTAGAAGATCCTAAATGGTCTTGATTTAAGTTTTCTTTTTTTGCGACTAACACTTCTGGACCATACATTATGGATCCTTGAAAGAATAAGAAATCTTAAATATCTTAAACTTTTATTTAACGTGGCTCTTTAAAAGTTCTTGCAGAGGTCATTGGTAGGATTTTTATTTAATTTGTATTAATCACAGTTTGGTCTATAAAGACCTAATAGTAAACACTTTAATGCAGACGTATGGATAACCCCGTAAGAAAATTGACTGAAGTGGTTCATGGTTTGTGTGAAATAGTAAAGGTTCTGTCATACAAATGATAAAAAACTTCTTTAATGAAAAATAAATCCTTGCATAATTCCCATTTGGGAAAATAGAAAAAAAAACAACCCTCCTGCTTCTAATGTCACTACTACAGGCTTTTTTGAATTAATAGACAAGGCAGAAAAAATAGAAACAATTTTTTGGTTAACAAGTTTGAATGATTTTTCGCGTTTAAGTGTAACATCATTTTTTACAATATTAAGGTGAGGGTGCAAATTTTCTGCTAACTTTGGAAAAACTTTATTTTAATAATTAACAAAGTCGATAAAAGATTTTATGTGAGTAACATTCTCGGGTCGTTTTGCATTCAGAACGACTTGAACTTTATCTTCATTTTTATGCAATGAGCGGCATCAATAGTGTCTCCCAACTATAGGTAATCTTGGTGTCTAGCAACTTCTCCTGTCAAGCGCTAGAAAGTTTCGAATTCTAAGCATATGCGTTTGAAGAACAGATAAAGCAATTTTTGTGTCGTCAGAGAATTCGATTCCAAAATTGATTGTCAGTGTCAGCAATTCATCTGCTTCCATGATCAAGTAGGCTTTTCTAACATCGAAGTTTACCACGTTAGCTGCGACGCTTAAAATTTACAATTTTTGTAGGGTACTTTCCAGACACATGCGTCCCCTATGAATTTTTTAAGGCACACTGCGGGGTTTATGTGTTCTGTACTGTGAGATAGTTTTGACAGCTCCTGAGAACAACCAGTTACGCAAACTGTCATAGCTGGTTGCCACAATTCAAAACATAAACCTCTTATCAGAATTTGCCTCCTACAGCACCGTTTTTAGTTCAGAAATAATATTGAAATTAAATTACAAAATAAAAACAAAGTAATATAAACAATTTATCGTGCATTTACTTGACAATATCCAATGTGTAAATTTGCTTTACTTAATTGTCAGATCCACCACTTGTTAATGTATGAATCCTCTTAGGTGTTCGATCTCTGGAGAGTACGCTTTCATAAGAGGATAAACCTTTACAGGCATTATCTTTAAAGTCTACCATAGAAATCTTCTCGTCTTGAAGCTTAGAATTACCCAAGCATTGATCAGAGCTGCACCAAAAACCAAACTTTTGGTATCACTTTGTATCTTCTCAGAGCATTTCGATACAATGCCATTTGATCGCTAATAACCAAGACAATAATAAATAAATTTAATTAACATTGTATGAAACTTGCTTACTTGTACTCAACACCTTACTCTGTGGTTTCAGAACTGGCTGTTCGTTGCGGAGTTTATTTGCGTCCACAAGGTCGACGTTATGATTTTCGCATGCTGTTATAATACAAACAGCATGTTTGTCAATCCATTCTGTAATCTTTATTGGTCCTTTTTGCAAACTATATGTGTTACCTTTTCTAATTTTTTTCTAAAAAAAGAATTTCGGGAAACCTCTTCTATTTCTACGCACTATGCCATACAGACGTGCGTGGACTAAATCAGTGCTAGAGTAAAAATTATCAACAAAAAGAGTTCTTCCTGCTTCAAAATATTCTTCATGACCTTGATCAGATTTTGTGATTTTTTGATTTATGAATTTCTTCACTAGTGACAGACAGTCAGCTTATTTATTCGAGAATTTGCGTTAGTATTAGCTTTCAGATCTTCAGTATATTTATTAGTTTGATCAATCATTCAATCTGTTAATTCACTAGTAATACATAGTTTGAAAGATTCAAAGGCACTCTATTTAGTTGTAGTAGGATATCCTACTTATCTTCCTTTTCACAAGATATTGGAAAATGTAAATTTCCTCCAGCGTTTATATCACCCCAACTGTCATTATTGTTAAAGACATTAGCCATATCACCGTCTTGGACTTGGTAACTACTTCTTCTGTGTCGTTGATTAATTCCTCTTTTTCATCTTCATTTACGCTCTTTGAAGATGCATCAGAATTTTTATCGTCTGAAGTCAACCCTTTTATTCTCAAAAAGTAATTTTGAGTAGCTTCTTTAAGATGAGATTTTCCAGAAGGCCCTTTACCTACTTCAGTAATTTCTATTAGGACCATCAAGTTTTATTTTTTCTTATGGGCGAAGAATTGTTTCTCTATACTTAAAATTGATTCCGACAAACATTTACGTCCTAGGTGAGTGATGATGGCATTGTAATAATATTTTGGTCTCTGGTATCGTTACCCTACTTCTTCCAATGTCAGTTTGAAAGTGATTTGGCCTTTAGCGACAGTCAGGTCTTCATCATCTGTAGCTCAAATAGAAGTGTGGCAAAATGTATTTTAAATCCAAAATGCAAGGTTTTCTATGGTTGAAGATACTGACAGCGAAGTACATGTTCTGATTTTTCTTTAGTCTTGGTTCCTTTAGTAACATCTGATATTATTTTCTTGAAATAAATTCTTAATAAAGGCAGATATGACTGGAAATATTAAACCACAAACTAATAAAAATAGTTTTTTGGGGCTTAGGTTAGTTTTAAATAGTAATGCTTTACGATTTCATTATCTTTGATTTCTTTAATTATGTGCTTAAAACTGTATTCATCTTAAAAACATCTACTTAAATCAAAAAAATATTGAAAAAAACCGCATGAAGTTGTTATTTTATGTATATTGACTAAAAGTGCAGTCATAATAGCATAACAAGTAAACAGCTGTTCACCATTAGTGGGTACATAGAAGTACGGTCCTGCGTTTATATTAAGCAGTGGTTAAATAAAGCGGGCGACCGCCCTTGCTATCGAACAACTGTGACCCGGGAGTGCGGGGGCGTCAGCTGTATCTAGGACCTGACCTGCAACCAGTCTTCCTTTTGGTATCCCGGCTCGATCCTGCGGCTTTACGCCTACCATTATCCTGGGAATTCATCATTACCTTCAACCAACCACCTACACTTAAGTCTGTGTTGAATATTAAATATTAAAAGCAAGTTTAAAAATAATCACACTTTGTGTATGTCTCTCTTTCTCTCTTTCCCGCTCTTCTTCGGGATTTGGAAGTTCAAGGACGCCATATTACGCAAAATAAAATTTTATTATTATTGTTAAACTCGACTTAAATTTATTAAAGGTTTTGTGATGTTGCGTAGGATGGAATGTGCCATCAAGCAACATCATTGTCAGGGGATTTCCTTGCATCTTTAATTTTTAATTAAAATTAAGGTTAATGGGTTAATTTATATTTACAAAAATTAGGTATTCCTGTCTTGTCTATCAAATTTGTTATTTTCTAATAGAAGAAAGAAAATTTTGATTTTCTTTATGATTTATTATAATGAATATTCTTTATTGGATAATATGAAAAAGTCTTTTATCTGTTCCTATAATTTTTTCTTAGTTTCTCTACCAAAAGTTTTTGTGCGCTTTCTCATTAAAAAATGATTTAAAACATTACTGAAAGAAAAAAACTAAAATTACAATTTATAAAACACAAATTGAAGAAAAATTGTTTATTATAGTAATGTTGGTACTTAAGTCTTGTTTTGTTTTCTTTTTTTATTACAGTATTACTCCATTTTCGTTTTAAAATGAGATAGTAAGTTGAGTCAAAAATTGTCATATTTAATGCTATGTACTGACCAAAATTTGTTAATTAAATCCTCCGGGAAATCATGCCTAAAACTAGAAAATCTTGAAAAATGTACATTTACATGATGCTAGAATGAATATTGAAAAATATTTTTTTCTGCAATGTATCATAGAGTGCAATTACAAAAAAAAAGAACTAGCCGAACTTTAATTTATTTCAGGTGTTGAAGGATTTGTTTAAAAAAAAATTAAAAATTATCAGAAAAACTCAATTTATTATTATTTTTTAATTACACGATAGAGAGAAGTAAGTGGTAGTAGCGGCAGACTGGAGTGTGTATAATTTAGGCCTAATTTTGTTACATGTACAAAAACCCGTACATTACCGTTTGCTTTGTTTTACCGTATTACGAGCGGAAAATAATTATTTGTTGGTTAACAGTTTATCAATATGTTGATAATGGATGCTTTGAAAATATTAACATACTAAATGATGTTTTAATTGGATTGTTTTTTTTATTGTACCAGACACATTTTTATGTTACTGTTGAAGACATAGTTTAATATCAATTTAAGGAAGTGATCCAGAAGAAAAAGTTGTCTAAAGAAAAAAATACCAAGCTAAAAGTTGGTAGATTTATTATTTAGACGAAACATGGATGGGTGAAGGTGATAATTTTACATATTGGAAGTGTGAATGGTTTTGAAGATGGGAAACCTTTAGTACATTAAAATGTCAGTCAAAATAATTGGAACAACCAAGAAAATAAAATTTTTGAAACAAGTGGTAGCTACATCTGCCAACATCTGCTGGCAGTGCCGTTGCTAGGCAAAATTTTACTATAGGCAAGTTGGCATTTTTGCGCCCCTCTTCCCTCCCTCCAGTGCACTAACACACAAAAAACTGGAAATAAATCTAGAATCAGAACAATAAAAAAGCAGAAAATACATAAAATACAATTCTAACGCTCACCTCTATAATAATTACAATAGTAAACATAGAAACTGCATATTTTGAAATATATGTTTCAAACGATATATAGAGTCTGTGATGGACCTCTCTACAAAGATGAGACATAGCCACTTTTAAAAAGTTTTTAATTAGATTTAATTTGGAAAAAATATTTGCATTACTGTAGAAAAATCGGGATACTCAACAAGTAAATCAAATTTATTTAAATTTTGAAATATTTCAAAAGGAGATTGGCTTTGAAATTTAAAAAGCTCCTGGGCCTGGAATCTGAAACTTCCAGCTTTTTGCAGAAACTCTACGGGATCCAAGTCTCGGATATTTTATGCACAAATCTTCAAGACACTTTTCTAAGTCACTGAAGCTCATCTTTAAAAACGACGCACCATTAAAAAACTCAAAATCAGCTGAGAGTTTATTTAACTTTTCGTAATTCACATAATTAGGAAGTTATATGGAATTGAACAACTTGGAGTTTTATTTACCTTTTTTTGACACTTGGAGTCAGGTTAGAGGCAGTTCCAAGCTCTCCAAGCATTCTTTTGATTTTTTTGCGCACTTCTTTGAGTTCTATAGAAATATCACAATTTTAGCATATATTTTTAGCAGCTTTCTCAGTTTTAGCAAAACAATCGTTTCTGTAACTCTTAATTTCTTCCAGTAATCCTTACATATGTTTGCACGCTATATCAACTGTCACATTATTTTTTTGTAGCAAAAGATGTACTTTATTAATTTTTCCAAAACGGAATATTAAAAAACCAAAGAATCACAAATTCGTATTGCCTGAGGTTTTTTGAAAATCTTTTGCCCCACTAACCGTGTCCTCAGAGTAAATGGTTGGATCAATTATTTCTTGCAGAAGTGCTAAAAGATCTTTGAAGTGAGTGAATTAGTGTCACTAAATCCTTTTAATGTTCACTTTAACATTTAAGCTTACCTCATCTGATTGTGGAGGGCACAAAACAATTAAAAGGTTTTGAATTGTTCCAAACAAGGTGATTATGTCAGAGTTAACGAGGCACTATGTAACGTCACTAAATTTAAATTGTATGCTGAGCATGGAACAAGCCTTGCTGTAGGATTTTCTAATAATATTCTAGCCTGAACATCCTGATATTGCTCAGCCGTATTGGCGCCTATGATACTGTTTTGAATATCGAAACCTAAAACTGCTAATTTTTTTCAAGGATATTAGCCAAAGCATAACCGCTTTTCTCCTTTACTTCTAAAAATTCCAAAAATTACTCTTTAATCGTACACGCATCCTTATTCGTTTCTACTTATCTAATAATAAACGAAAGTCGTTCTGTATGAGATGTATCCCAAATGACGGTGAAATATCTGGCACGTATTATTTCTAATGCAATTCGGTTTTTGACAGCAATTCCAACCATTGCAATAAGTTCGTTTTGAATTTGTCGCTGAAAGTATTTTGCTGATTTGTTTTCCGAGTCCATGTAATGTTTAATGATGGGG
>VTPC01091103.1:316124-352835 GCA_011009095.1 Ignelater luminosus | reverse complement strand
ATAAAAATAAATACAATCGGGCTGCAAACTCAAACAAATTTTAAAAAAATACAACGATCAAGGCACCAAAATCTTTATGGTAAATCTCACTCAAGCAATCAATCTCAATCTTCAGTATTCCAAATAGGGGCGCGTGATTACTAGGAAACCAAGAAAAGGTTGTGTAAAATTAATTATTTCACATGAACAACAATACCAAATATTTTATTAAGAGTCAATAACACAAAAAAAGTTTTCTTAATAATTTATTAAAGACAGTGAGTGTTCATGACTTCTTAAATTATTTCAAAATGCTCTAGACATTTTCAAATTTTTAAATCTACTCTAAACATCCGTAGGCACTAAATAACCAAAGGGTTATTTATTCGGAACTACAAATTATGCCCTGCCATAAGAAACGCAGAAACATATTTAGGTACGCTAATTGCACCAAGAATGTGTCTACAATTTACAGAATTCTAAAATTGCAAATTGAATTTAGCGACCGCTACCCGAATAATGCACATTGATTTCCAATAGTGGTTGACCCCCACTTAGGAACTTGCAGTTATGCGTTTTCGTGTTAGTAAATGTTTGAAAAGTATGGAAAACATACTGAAAATTCTGGGGAAAACGTTGGGAATCTACTCTAAACAGTCATAAGCATTAAATAACCAACAGATTATTAGTTCAGAATTATGCATTACGTCGTTTATTTCGAAATGTAGAAATATTTAGATTCACTCAAGCTATAGGGGTGCTGGATGGGGTTCAACCTCCCCTGACACGTCACTTTGCCCTCTCAGACGATGATTAGTCATTCGCGTTTTCAAACTCATACTTAAATCTTTAACCAGCCAATTGAAAAGTCACAAAATGTGTATTTTCTTTAATTGTAGTGTAAATGAAACTTCACAATTTCTCAATGTTTTCGTCAATTAATGTTACTACGCTTTGTAAGTTTTATGATTTTTAGGGGAATTACATAAATAGAAGATTATGAGTTATTGTTTTCTATGCGTTAGTATTTAAAGAATCCTGTGGTAACTTCTGCTTCGACAACGCAAAAAAAACTGAAAAATGAATTTGGCAAATCTTCTACAAGTCATAAGAAGAACGTCTGGAGATTCCTGTAAGTTTATTTATTAGCTATCCTTTCTCTACTAGGTACAGATTTATTTCTGCAGAAGAAAGTGTAACAAAAAGCAAACACGATTTTACATAACATCAAGAAATCGTGTTTTGAAATTATGGAATCGTTCATCGGATTAACATGACATATGGGGTGTATACTGAAGTGACAAAATCTTTTGCAGAAAACACGATCGTTGCGAGCTCTACTAGAAATTAGAAAAGCTACTGCGAAGGTGAACTAAAAAAAAAGGTCTAAAATGTACAAAATTATTAAACTGCAACAACGAATTTAGGAACTTACCGATATGTGTTGTTATCATGTTACTAAATGTCTGAAAAATCTGAAGGAACGCTAAGAAATCAGAGAAAAATGTTGGAAATTACTCCCAACACTCAAAGGTACTAAATAACCACAGGTTATTAGTTATAAAATACTAATTATGTACGTCATGCCATTCGCAATCTAAGGTAGAAAAATCGTGGCACTACACTATTGAACAAAAATTATGTCTAGAATTTCCAAAATTGTAAAGTTGCTCATCGTATTTTCAAACTTACAGATGTCTTTTTGCAATGTGATCAAATGGTTGATAATTTTGAAAAAATCCTGAGAATTTAGTGAAAAACGCTGGAAATCAACTTTAAACACACGAAGACACTTAAGTAACCAACAGGTTATTAGTACATAAGTACAAATTACGTTATGACAATTTAGACGTAGAAGAATCTGTAGATCAAGGCAGGCGCTAGCGTATTTAGTGCCGGTTATAGCAGAATTTCTAAAGCCACCTTCTTGTTGTAAATAGGCTAATGCATGATGCGTTTTACATCGGTTTCAAATAATTCCCCACTGTGTGGCGCCTATGTCAAGTTGCGTACGTGATTGCGCCGACCCTGCTTTTGGTACATAACTACGTGTAAATAGCAGCTTCCATGAATAGTTTTGTCCGAACTCTGTCACTATCTCTGTTGTGGTTGTTCTATAAATTCTCAAGATTTTCAAGCATTGTCAGGCCTGTAAGTGGTTTATCATTCTGGAACCCTTCCTCTTTCCCCAAAAAATCTCTGTCCCGTTTGCAAATATCGACTTGATACCTCGAATATCGAAAATTGCCCTGAAATATGTTTAGGTTTTTTCAACATTATCTTTGGTTGCTCTATATTTGTTCTTGGTTAGCTCTTTATAATATTTTGTAAATAGCAATCCTTTGTCAATAACCAATGAACTTTATTGCTTTGCTATTATCTTTGACTTTGCTTTTGCCTTGTAGGATTGATTCTCGTACTAACCTCTTTATATTTATAAACCTGCTCTGTGGTTTTTCTTATGCTGTATTTAGCTTGTTCTTATTCGCCCTTCTCTAGTAAGCTTCGCAAACTACTCTCCATTTTTTCTTAATTTTCTTCACCGAAAGATCTGGCGAGAAGATGATCTGGTCCCATGCAAACGCTTGGTAATCGTTAGAAACAGAAAGTTGTAAAATCGTCAGATCTAGATGTTCCTCGTCAGCTCTGATAATGCTGATTGCAGTAGTTCACTTTTCTGCCGTATTTACAAAGTTTAGTGTCGTCTGTTGATTTATAAGTTTTGCTAGTAAAATTGATGGAACGAATAAATAGTGTTGCGGCGTTGTTAAGATGTACAGCTTTTCAAACAATTTAGTAATTTAGCGGGTTTGGCAACAAGAATAACTGGAAAACAATCTTGCTTGGGTAACTAAAATTAACATAAATATTGTAACACTGTCCTACTGATAAAATGATAATTAATTGAGGGAGACGTAGGATTATAAAGTTGAAAAAAGAGAGGAGTATACGGAAACAGTTTAAAAACCACTGATCTAGGGTAAAGTGGTAAGACTCACTACCCTCTTTGTGATAGCCGTGATGTGTAAGTCTCTACGAATGGTTTTGACTACAGGAATTTTGTGATACTTTTGCTGTTTTACAATTGAGCAAATTTAACAACTTGAAGTTGCATAAACACGTTTTGACCTAAATCATTTGAGGGCGACTTGGTATTTTATTTATCTTACCATTTAGCCTAGCAAGATTTACTAGATACTGTAACTTAGTCTTTAATCCCGCTGTATATTATTTGCACGATTTGATTTAGTGAACAACTTCGTCCAACTCTACCCTAGAAAAGAGACACTGTGACACAAGTGACTGTTGTTACCTTTTTGTTCGGTAGCTTAAGAATTGAAAAGTAGCGTAGCAAGTTTAACTAGGCGAGTATAAAGCATGGCTTCGTGGTACGGACGATTTGACACTATTGCTCCGTTAACATCTTTGTTGGAGAATAAGATCTTCAGTTGCCTTATCAAGGATCAGTTTGTTAACGTTATTTTAGCCACGCAATAATTTCTTGACTGAATCAGGCTTCCAGATGGCCACTGTCAGGATTTTTAGTATGATAATGTTTCATACCGGAGTTTGGACAGTTTAGCGTACTATCCCTTCTTATTTTTATTTTCTCTCCTATTGAGCACCAGGTCTAGATCCCTGTGGTAGTGTTGCGTAGAAAAGTGGCATGCGCTTTTGTACGGTTCTAGAATATTCTTTTTCTTTCCCGTTTACCTTTGTGACCATGGGCTAGGGCTGGCTTAAGGCCTACCCATGATTATCTTATTTTTAGTGTAGTAATTAATCACCACACTTCACTTAAATTTTTTTGAGTGTGCGGATTGCTCCTCTGAAACGCAGCCATAGGCTTTACTTTTATGCAGTCCAGATAAGAGACCGAAAGTTTCTTATCCGAGGTGGTCGTGGATGACCTTGATTTTAGGGCGATTTCTTTTGTTAGTCCTGTTTGGGTCATAAATTGAGTAGACATTTTTGGCTTTGACCGGACAGTATCCTGTTTAGGGTACCGAAGTGGGTTATTAGTCACTTTTCTGGTTAAGCTCTTAAACCCAAGTTAAGTCAGCTTAGGTAGGTATGCGTGTATGTTACTCCGAGGCCTCGTCTTAAGTTTCTTTGCAACTCCCTTTTGGTAAAGAAGGTGTAATGTTATTTTAAGATCTGGTGTAATTTCTGTACTTTTTGTATAATAATTATTCATGAAACGAATGTTTTATGTTTTCTAGAAAATTACTTTGGTAAAGCAGTACCACAAGCTGAAACAGAGACATATTACAAATGTATCTTTGTTCATTTTACTGAGCCAGTAATTTGGTAAAATTCGAAAGTACGTGTGTTAGTGAATTAATGTTAATTAGGTCAGAGTTTAAGATAACATTACAATATAGCACCACAAACCCTGTAAAACCATCTTGATAAAAACAGTCTTGCTTAGAAAACTAGCGCATCAAAGCAAACTGCTCTAATATAAGTCAATACATGCTATAACTTTTATCCTTTGGACAAAGACATGTCCATCTATATCTGAATAATATCTTACAATCGCAAAAGCACAAAAAGCAGTATCTATCGGTGTTTAGCAAGCATATGTCGTGGGTCCTCTATTGTTTTTGACCTCTACAAATGATATTAAAGACTGAACTTGTATCCAAATCAAAACAATGGCAATTTAATTTAGGATGAGATGTGAAGTTACACTTTAAGATTGGTCAGCCCATGGAGCAGAAGCATTTAGAGTAGTTTGAAAACAAATAATCGGAACCATTTGCGATACCAGTGCCATCTCAAGCTATAAGGATGCATCTGTACGGTTAAACCTACCTAATATTATACCTTCAGTTGCTATCCTTGATAAATCTAAACATAACACAAGATAACTTCATGCCACTTTCAATAAAGTTATAGAGTTTACAAATCATCAGCAGATAAGTAATAGTTCAGGTGTCGATAAGTTACCGGAAAGTATAAAGAACTGTACTGCCATTAATTTATTTAGGAAAAATCTAAAGGACTTTCTAATTGTACTGGAGCGTTTTGTTCTTTCAAAAAATGTCTTGACATTAGGAAATTTTAATTTGTAGTACATTCTAAAGTTATACAATCAAATGAATGTAATTATTAATTCATCCTGGATACTCTTCTTTTATTAAAAATAAATTATGTATTAACACATAAAAAATAATTCTTAATAGGAAAATTACGTTTCACAGTTTGTTTGCCAATGTGTATGTATGTCATATACACTATATTAATAATTAATTATTGTAAAACGTAAATATTGTTATACCAATAATTAGTTATGTAACATATGACTATTTCTATACAAGTAAAAGTGTTAACGGGAAAATAAATAATATCATTATTATTATATTTATTAAATGGGGTTTATTACCCTAATAAGTAATAACATAAGTGTTATTTTTATTATTATATTGCTGGTTGCATTTTCAACACGATAATAACAAAAATGGTTTTGCCACATTTTATAGCTTATTGACAAAAGGAAATACTGACCTAATACATTCTGTTTTAGATGTTGTGCTGCCTTAATTGTGTATGGAACTCCATCAGACACCATTAAAAGAAAATTTTCACAAAGCAAAAAAAGCTAAGTACTTAGAGATTAATTTACAAATTTATGAATTAATATTATTGTTCTTTTCTAGCATTTTACAGTTTACTAAATCTGGCTTAGTTGGGATATCTCGATAGAGATGCCAATAATAAAATTTTCAATATATTTATATTCTCCTTTTATCTTTATAGTTTCATCTATAGAAAACAAGACATATTTATCTGACTGGAATATCTTGCTTTATTCTATCAAGCGTTTCTTGATTTTCCAGATCAATGTATTTGTTTCTCAATAAAAAAGAACTTGGCATATTAGTATTATTAGTATGACAATACTTTTTTAAAAAATTCCTAAATGCTAGATGTTCTAATTATAACTATAGCGGAATATTACATGACAAACAAATTACACTAGCCCTTCCGAAACTGTTCATTTGTGGTTACATTATCACGATGTCATCAATCAACTGTTGTTGTGAAGTCCTATATGGATTTTGTTGGATTCTTTTTTTAAAAACCTGCATATTTAAATGCAGCAAAAGTTGAGACTTTTAATTACATGCAATCTTAAAAAACATACAGTAAATGAGAAACTCCATAGTAACAATAATAATAATAATTTCTTTAATTATCTTTTTATCACAAACGATGCAGAAAACGTGATTTTTATCTATAATCTTGAAACCCTTTAAACTTTTTGTCCATTCATCTAAGAATTTTTCTTTTGATTTACTAGGCTTTGGCACTATAAAATTCTTTTAATCGTGCAATCAATAATTAAAAATCTCTAGTTCCAATAACAAAAACTCAGCACTATGTGCACCTTTATTTTTCAAAACTGAACAAAAACTGAGTGCTAAAGTCGAAACTAACACCTATTCCAATTTCAAACACTTTAGGCACTGCCTAATTGCTTTTATCATGTTTCCTTGCAAATAGCTCAACAAAGGATAGGTACATTAAAAAAAGTACTTAACAATCCTTCTAAGAAATGTCACTACTAAATGAAGGTTTTAAGAATTGTAAAATTTATAATAGTGTACGTGAGTTAAGCATTGCTGAAAGACTTGCCGAATGGAAAGCTTAAAAATAATTTAAAAGTAAGAAATGTATATAACCAAACTCAACGTTGCTTAGCTTGCCTTAGCGATGGTTTACCCTCCACTGTATTATCAGTCCGGATTATCATTGGGGTTTGTCGACACTGAGGTTTTTGATAAATCATTCCTAGCGCTTTATTGCCGTGGTTTACTAAATAGGAATCTTTCTGAAATGTTGATAGTAATAAGAGTTTGTAACTTGGCCTTGCGTTACAATTGAGAATTTAAAAAACTAGGACTTTGTCCTAGGCCAGCTGAACTCACCCTAGTAGCACAAAAGTCGGAACCGTCCAGGAACCTTACAGAAACTATGCAGTTACTTGTGCTAAAACCAGCACAGAGAAATCTGTCCAGGTCCTATGCGGTAACTGTTCGGTCGAGACCAACTTAGTTAGCTAGACGCACATACGGTATCGTTACTAATCCTCAAAACAACTCAGTATTAGCGCTGTCTTGGCCGTATAGGAAACGCGTCGATTTCCAATACAGAACCTAATATTAGGATGACTGTAGCGTTACTGTACGGTTAATAACTCTTAAAACAACATTAGTATGCATATTAACTTGACGATTTAGGAACTATATAGCTTGTCAATATGAAAATTAATCTTAAGATGCTTTGTTTGTTGAGCTATTAATACTGTTTCTGTTTTATGAAACAATTAACACATTTGAAGTTGCAATAATAAGTAAGTATTATAATATGTACAATGCGCAAAAAAGGCAACAACTCAAAAATTTAAATCCTATCAAAAGCAAATTACTAACGAAGGAGGACTTTCAAAAAAGTTCCTAAAAAAATATTTAATAATCTAAATCCAAACACCAATAAAGATTAAAGCATCTTTATTCATAGTTACGTAAGTTATGAAACAAAGTAAAAGGAAATATTATAAAGTGCTTGTTCATATCAATTTAATCCCTGTTATTATTATAAATCTAATTTCCCAAGAAACAAAAGTTCTTGCCTTACTTTACGCGATAATAAAGTTATCGCATTTTTCATCTAAAACCTCGACTGATTTTTTATACAAAAACTAATTAAACAATGTATTACTACTATTCGAAGCTCACAGTGGTAAGAGAGATGCAGATAAAACTAGTTCATTTGAATCTAAATACTGATTTTATTAATTATACCAGAACTAGTTTTAAATCTCTAAAAGAATTTATGTATTTTTCATAAATTTCTAATCTTTTACGCTAGGTATTTATTTTATCTGGCAAGCTTGTACCCAGAATTATAAATAATTGAAAGAATACACTCTACCTGGACTATTTATCGAATAAATGACAAATAAGAAATACATTTATTTTTAACGTAATTCCGTTATTGTACTAAATTATTGTAATTTTTAAGTAGAAATGGTAATGGCAAATTATTAATTACAGGTTACTGACGGCAACAGGATGTATCTTTTTAAATAAAGGCAAATGTGATTATGTTTATGATTTGCCAAATTCTTTTGCATTTTTGAGCAGCTAATTATTGTCAGCCGGTTCTTTTTAACCTTTTTTGCTGTCATAAAACTTACTGACCTAGAGCAAATTGCTGAAACATTCAAGAAATTGTGAAGTTTCGTACACTACCGAGAATTCTATAATATTTGAAGCTGATCAAACTTTAAAAAATTTAAAATGAGTGATATAATCTATCTCGTCGAATAAAAAAAAGGGAAAAATGTGTTGCCGTTTGACACTACGGCTAATATTGCAATTTAAATGGGACATAGGTAAAGGAGAAAGAAGTAAAGCAATAAAAATCTAGTCAACTACGATTTTCTATAACTTTTAAAATGATCAGTTAATGATTTCAGTATGAATTTAAATCCGAATAATTATTATTATCGTCTGAGGGGGCAAAAACACAGTGATGTGTCACATTTAAACCCCTTTAGCTATGCCCCTGTTATATGCGGGTTTTTGTTGTTCATTTTCGTAATTTAAAAAAAATTCTACACTTCTATTGATCTGGTGCTGGAGAAAAACCGTTAGAAATACGTAAATGAGCGACCTTGAATAATGACACTATGAGGGGTAAAATGTTTTCAACAGATTTAAGCCTTCACAGAAGTAAGTTGTCTTTTGGAATATTATGAATATTATTTTTATTTTTAATGCTTAAATTCATAAAAATACGTAGCAGTTGCTTTGTAATTGTTCATCTAACATTGCAAATATTGTATATTAGTAACACTACTCATCACTAAGTTTTTAAAAGCTTTTAATAATTTTATTTTAGATATGGTACATGGGAAATTTATTTAAGGCGACCACAGACCGAGAGATGCTTAAACCAGTGGTGAGTGCGGTGATATTGGTGTTTTGACAAATTGTTAGAAAAGTAGTATGGTTTGTTAATTTTTAAATATTTTATGTTGTACATGTGTTATGTATATTCTATAATAAAATATTTAATTTACGTTGTCTTAATTTATCTTTTCTCTTCCACTAGATGTAAATTATAGATTAATTAGAAATAAAACTTTATTTGTAAGTAATCAAACCAAAAATAAAAGCTTAATAAGATATAGGTAAGTTATAGAACAAAATATTAATTAAATCTGTCAATTAACTCACTAATTTTTGCAATACTAAAGTTATTTAACTGCATTAAATCGCTTAGCCATACAGTTCCTATATACGAATGTCAATGTAAATCCGAACTTGCAACAACGCCATCTGTTGACAAGCTTAACTTTTGATTTTTTTATGTCTCCAAACGATGGCGCTGTAGCTGACTCGGATTGATGCGGTTGTACGGCACAGAAACTGTATGTGCTATGCTATGCTATGCCATACAGATGCTAAACGGTTCTTATACCAGATCTGACCACGATACCTACACAGTTTAGACTCAGAATTAGCGTTTCATTTCCCAGTTGTAACGGACTGGGCAACTTATACACTTCCTACCTTATTGTGCTACTAGAGCAGGGATGGCCTTGAGCGTGGATTTAATAAAGATTATACCAGAATAAAAACACAACAAAAATTTTTAGGTACAAATATATTTCACTTAAATATTGACAACTTATAAAGAAACATAAAAAAATTGGGCGCCTTTTGTCTCAAAAAAACCTTATAAAAATTTTAACCTTAACAAAGAATATCATATCTACATTATTACACAAGATGCAGTTCTATAAATTTACTTGATTAGAAAATTTTATTAAGCACACAAAATTATACTAAGAGGAAAAGTCTAAAAAAAAATTATTAAAATATAGTTGTTCTTGTCTCTGGTTTGTTTTTTCTTATTTATTTAATACAACCCAAAACAAAACCCTTCGAATTTATTCGGAAGTAAAATATTGAATATTTAATTTTTATAAAACTTTCAGATGAAGTTAAAATAATTCAAAGTGAAGCCAGATTTAAAGCAAATTATCAAGCCTGTTCATTCATTCATATAATTAAATTGTTAAAAACACGGAAACCATTCATTGCGAAATACAAATTTTTTGAAGGTGGGATAGAGCATTAATTCATTCCAAGGATGCAAACAGAATAGAACATCTTAGATCCGGAGGAACTGCAGAATCGGAACGCCTAGTTTAGCCAATTAAGCCTCCATAAACGATGAGGAAGACTTCCAACTTCCAGAATGGTTTCCTGGAGAAAACAAACTGTAGACCAAGAACATCAATCAGCATTGATGGAAGCAGGGAATACAAACAAATAGAAAACTTACCCCTAGTTTAGGGTTTTTCACTAACTAGAAACCAAATTTAAAGGAAACAAGAATTTAGCGCGTAACTTGAACGCTGGTCGCTTCTCGTCTGCCGCAAGTCGTTCTTTCCGTCCCCTAAAAGTCGAGTCAACCGGTTCCTAGATTACACGCTCAATGCAGAAAGAAAATTAAAAAAATTAAACAATGAAAAGATTCAATTAAATAAATCTGATTAGAAAAAGTAATGAGAAACTCAAAGAGCAAAGAAACCCGCAAGATGACCGTAATACATTAACCGTCAAACAGATAAAAAAAATCAGCATCCAAATCCGGAAGAACATCTAGTCACAACCCTTCTAATCCAGAAATTCTAGAATATAATACCTCTAACGGGAAAGAATATAATAGAACATTTAAATTTCCACTGCGGAGAATTAAACTTTAATATTTGAAATAAATACACCCAGCGTTTCACCTGCCCTAGAAATTAAAAATTGCCGAAGGAAATTTTAATTCAAAGCAAGAGCAATGCAACCCTGCACTATTAATATGCCTAAACCTTCATCCCTAAGGACAACTAAAGAAACACGGGAATACCCGAAAGCGTAAGCAACCACATCTTATGTAACGGGAATGAACAACAAATGACAGTTACAAGCTTGTTTTATTTTGAATGAGAAAATTAGCATGGTCGCATTTTTGTATATGGCGAATACGGATTGTGACATTTCATGCCAATACTTCCTTGGTAAACGTAGTCTGCTATTTCTCTTATAACTGCCTTAATACCCCCCGATCTCAAAATGCTAACTATGACCTTTAAGTTGATAGTTTTGTATTCAATGATTTTGAATTGGTGTAGACTCTGGACTATCAAAACGTAAATTGAAATTTTGTCCTTTTCTTCCTGTCGATGATGTATCAACGAAAAGTGTTCAGTAAACATTTGCATTTTAAACAAATGCAACACTTTGGCTATCACCGGATACTATAGATGCATAAGGAGGAGAGAATCAAATCTGACAAGTACAGAAATGAAAGTGCTTACAAAAAGGATCAAAAGCTTTAGCTGTTTATGATTGTTGCTTGACTACAATCTTGAAAGAGAGCTAATGTGCATCACATGACAAACTAAGAATGAAAATATTAAAATAATAACACTGGGAGAATGCTAACCTCAAGATAGTTCAACGCATACATCGTCTTGTACTGCCGCTGAGATGCCTTGTCGTGTCATTTTTTCTTTGAAATTGTTCTTATAAGTAATACCCTTCTACTGACCTTGGAATCTGTTTAAAATCATTCCCTTGATCACCGGCTTGAAAGCGTGGTATGTGTAGATGAGGTGCAAATGTTCCTTTCCAAAGTCATGCTCTTCTGTCACAGTGGTATCAAAATGCATTTCTACCAAGTTGTCTAACTTGCATTCTCTTTTTACACATTTTCTTATAGAAGTTGACAGACCTATTTACGTCAAAAACAGCCTAACCCCGCCGAGGAAAAATAGTTTGGTATATAATAAAAAGTTACTACAATATATAATACGCAGGAAAGAAGATAAGGATAAAAAATATTGAGTTTTAAAAATTTCAGTTGTAATCATCACATAAAAAACGCATAATTATCATGATTACGATAATAATTAGCACCATGCACTAAACTGGAAACAGATTTTTAAGATAGGTAGGATGTTTGTGTTGCATTATTTTCACCCATAACATTTACTTCTAACAATAATTCATATCAATTTCCATTTCTCGACAACATGACGACTAAGGTTGAATGTTAGTAAAATTAAGAGATATGAAGACATAATTAAGTGTAGTGGATTGTGTAAAGGTTCTCTTCACTTAGACAGTGCAGTATAAATCAATGATTGATGATAAAGCTGTCGAAAACTGGAAATACCTAATATGTACATCGGGTAATCCAACAGACATATGGGATAAAGGTGGGTCTACACCAGAAAACATTCAAGCGATGTCGATTGGGTTGTCTAATAACGAGACATTTTCAATAAATGATATCAAAGTCATGTTGCTACATATCATTGAGCAATTAAAATTATTACCTACTGTTAATGAAAAATTAAATCAATTGACAGCAGTCGTGCACAAACATACTTCCATGTTGAATGACCTGCAACACGAATTAAATGAAACTAAAACTGAAATCGAAATAAATGCCGATAAAATTATTAATCTTGAATAGAAGCTATAACTAAAAAATAATGAGATTATGACTTTGAAGTCTCAGATTAATAATGTTGACCAATATTTTAGAAATAGAAATATAGAGATTCACGGTTTGATAGAAAAGCTCGAAGAAGATTTGTCATTGCTTACACAAAAAATAGCATCACTACTTAATGTATCTAACTTTACGGCGTTTTCTCTTAAACGATATTTTCGTAGGTATACCATATAGTTCAGGCATTTGGTAGAAAATAGAAGAAAGTTTTGGTGGAGTTTTGATTTTTGGTACTATATGGTATTTTGGGTCGCTGAACAATTTTCTCGGAAAATAGGTTTTTTCCCAACAAATGTATTAAAAAACGGACTTGTTTCGGTTTTTCCAAAATAACTCTGAAACAATCTATTTTACGTGGACATTGGCCATATATGAAACTAAAGAGGATAAAATTTCCTACATTTTATGTCTTTCAGGTTTTTTTTCTCCGAATAACAGTTTATGAGCGAGAGCGCCGCGAAAATGGGTGCCAAAAGCAAAAACTCAGTATAACGAAAATTACGGCACGGTATGTAGATTTGACACGAAAACTATCTATTTTACGCAAATGTTGACCAGGTTGGCCCCTAACCAACAAGCAGTTCAGCAGCCAAGTTCATTATGTCATCGATGGTGGTTTTCTATTCAATAGGGTAGTTTGGCCTACGAATCAATCGTTTTCTTCAATCTGCGACAGATATGTTCAATACGTCCAGTCAAAATATCACACAGGAAGTAGTTGTTTTTGATAACTACTCTGATGACGTACAAGGTGGTACAAAAACTGTTGAGCGTATGAGAAGAACAAGGAAACATGCTTCAGCTGACTTACTGTTTGATGATACAATGATACCAACAACGTCCAAAGAAAAGTTCTTTGCTCACCCAAAAAACAAGGGTTGTTTAGTATCTATGCTTACTATGAAGCTCTCATCAACAGAAATTGAATGGAAGCAGGCGAAAGAAGATGCCCTGATTGTGAACACCGCTTTGTCCTTGGCTTCTTCAAATGAGACAGTAATTGTAGTTGAGGAGGATGTAGACCTGTTGGTTATTTTGATAGGTCTCTGCAGGACTGACAATGTATTCTTCTTGAACCTGGGAAGGAGAACGTTCCTCCAGCTACTTTTTACCTATTGATACTGCACACAATGAGCGGTTGCGATACAATGTTAGCAATGTTGAAACAAGAGAAAATGAAGTTCTTCAACACACTTGTGAATAACCCGAATCACTAAGAAAAATATATTCTACAATCCTTGAAGTAATAAGAACACCCACTAATTCCATACCTCTATTTTCTATGTTGCAGAAGTCGATGACCAATCAGAACCTTCTAAAATAAGGTGGAAATGAATATCAATAATTGATGTTACTTTTTTACTACTAATGTTACTTTAAGCTCTCGACATTGTTTTGCCTGATTGATCCTACGCACGCTAGCAGCGAAATCGTTGATCTCAGATACGTAAAATATAGGCAATTACATCACCTTTACTATAATACATGGTCAACACTTGCGTAAAATAAGATAAGTTCTCGTGTTAAATCTACGTACAGTGCCGTAATTCCCGTTATTGGGAGTTTTGGCTTTTGACATCTATTTTCGCGGATAAACTATTAATTGTAGAAACAAACCTCAAATACATAAAATGTAGCAAATTTGATCCTATTTAGTTTCATGTAGGGTCGACGTCTACGTAAAATGCATAGTTTTGGAGTTATTTTGAAAAAACCAAAAAAGTCCGTTTTTACACGTTTTTTTGGGAAAAAAACCTATTTCCCGAGAAAATTCTTGTTGGCAAACCTCTGAGTTGTGTTTAGCGACCCAAACTATCATATAGTACCAAAAATCAAAACTCCACCAAAACTTTCTTTTATTTACCCTTTTGGACCACCTAATGACTGGACTAATAGGTATTGACAGGGCATCTTGCCGTCTTAACAACTAAACGTAAATTCTACAAATATTACAAATGTCTGCTATATCAGTATACAATAAGAGAATTTATTTTACAACTTTATTGGAAATAGATGAATACTCTACAAGTGAATCAGTTGCATACCCAATGTTCTGCAATTGTGGTAAGTCAAAATAAAATTAATTGCATGCAGTTGGTTCTTTAGAATTTTATAAACTATAACAAAATTCTTAAAGTAATGGGGTACTTTGCAAAAGAAAGGAAATTGATAGAACAAAACAATGGAAGACAGCTAAATCGTTCTGTTACACAAACAGCAAAAAGAATCAATGACCCAATAAAGTTTTTGCAAAAGTTGAAATTAGTTTAATAAGTGTTACAGTTTTTCAGCTTTTTCAAAAACTGTACCATCTGCTAGCTGACGATATCAGCTGGCACAGGATCTTGACCGGAAAACGTTTTTTAGGCATGGTATGACCATTAAATGTTGATTTCCTTGTTTAGACTTTGAAGATCCTCTCCTAAGATCAAAATTTAATTCGAAGAACACTCTGGAAAGTTCATCTGACAACTGTTAGCAGATGTCTTTTGGACATTCCATTTTGATTCATATTTTATTCGAATATTTCTTCACGTAAATTGTACATCCAGTGGATGGCCGTATGCGAGTTATGTTCAAATTACGTTCAGTAATGTTCAAAGTTGTGACAAAGATGTATTACGTCCCATGGATGTTCAGTAGACGTACGTGAGCAAAAAAATTAAACGTCGCCAAGATTTGGACGTCTATATAGGACACTGTTCTCAGAAGGAGAAATAAAGCTTGGTATCTCTACAAGCAATCAACGAAATAAAAAAAGATCGATAAATGAGATATTAGTAAAACTAAAGTTTATTGCAATCAAATAATGAAATAAATCTTACAAAGCTGGAGCACCTGATAAAAAACTTAAGACCGCCAGTGTGTTTTGATTACAAAACTAAATTTGGCGGAGATTGAATTGGGCAATTTTCATATAAAATAAAACCAAAATTTTTAAATGTACTGGAATAACACTAGTTAGTAAGTATAAATAAGTAATTCAGTAATATAAAGGAAACATTAGCTTTAAAGGTTAGAATCAAAACTACTGAACGCAATGATGACATCTTTTAGTCTGTTTATAAAAAGAAACTAAAATTATTGCTTTTTTAGCAAGGTTTTAGAAATACTAGAATAATTTAAAGGTATTTGCCACGGGAATACATACAATTTCAATTCGCAAAATTACCACAATTGTCATCATCAGTTATTGATTTTCTACGGAATGGTAATGCAAATGCAACAGTAATTATTATTCAACGTTTACTTTGAAAATTAAACCCAGTAAACTCAATCAAATAATACAATAGAAGTTGTGCTCCCTAAATTGGAGTTCGGAGACTTCATAATTGACTTGCTCAAAAATTTCTATAATTTAAAAATATGGTTTGTAAAGATGCCAAGATTAACAAAATTAAATAGAAAAATAAATTAAATACATATGTCCGACGCCAGAGAGTCTTCTCTAAAAACTCCCCTTATTTCTAAAGAAAGAAAGAAAACTCTGAGATCGTTTTTTCATATATAAACAGAATTTGTAATTTTTATTAGACTTGGTTACCTTGAAACCCCATTGCTACATCCTTGAAAGTCGTTATTATTTAATTTCAGAAACATTCCAAAGAATTAATACATTTAGGATTTTCTATTAAGTGTACCCTCTCGTTAACGTACAAAAAAGAAAAAAAAATGAACGATGTGATACCGTGATTACAAAGTACCTCGAGGAGACATAATTAAATATTTCTTTCAAAAACGGCAACAGCTAGACATAATAAAAAATGTAAGCCAAGCCATTTATCACATAATGTACCAAACAAGTTAGGGAAGCCTATTGATAGTCAACTGTCTAGACAGCTGGTCGCCTGTGTATATTCATGAAAAGCTTTTATAACTGTTTACTAACTAATTTAATATGTACTAAAGAAAACAACCCCGTATTGATACATCCTGTAATTTTTCCAATTTCCCCGTGCGTAAGTAACGTAAAGAAACGAATAGCTCTCTATAAAATCACAGGGTTGATAAATACTATTATTATTCGGCGTGCTTAATAATAAAATATCTTTCCTAGAATTATGTGAAACAAAGAACGTATACACATAAAACTTGAACAGAAGGTGAAATATTTGTATTATTTTAAATTTCACTCCTATTTTACATTTCGTGCAAGGTACAATTTTTTCTATTTGCTTTATTTGACATTATGTTTTCTTGCAATATTGCTGTTCTAAATTTATTCTGACGTGCTTTCAATTAGTTTCGTTTGTTTTAGAAAAGATTGTAGGTGGGTGAGAAAGATACGAAATTTGGTTGTGATATAATTTGCCTTTGGAGAATTTTTACTTGCATTGTGCAGTTTCGCTTTGAAGGTAGAAAATTGTTTTACAAATTTTCTTTCTTTTTTCTTTGTAGCCATTGCGGCACATCCTTGTCCTTCCACTTCATTATCAGCAGTTTTCATATTGAAACCCAAAATCTTCTTCATCTCCTTTTTACTGGGCAGCGGCCATTTTGTTGTGCGACTGTTCCTGACGGTTCCAGTACCTCTCCAGCCTAAGTTTTTCAAGGTACTAAGTAAACAAAAACTTGTGAAATAATTATCAGAAAAAACTAATGCACAGATAGTTCATTACTACTTGGGAACCTAAAGTCAAATCAGCAGCTACTTCTTTGGAAACATGCGGCTTGGCACCACAATATGTGTCGAATTTGTAGCAAAATTCTGTAGAAGAGCAAAGCAGCCAATATTTGTAACCAAATCGAACCGGTTTTCCCCTGAAAAATTGCTTAGAGAAATGGTGATGATAATACTTTATCACAGTTTTGTCTATTAGCAGTTTTTCATGAAACACTCTTCATTGTAAAAATATTTTGTTTAGCTTCTGCATGAGAGAGCGCAGCTTGAACATTTTGTCGAGTTTATCTAGCTCTGCGTTATTGGCGATGTGAAAATACCTTTTTATTTCTTGGTATCTGCTCTGGCTCACAGAAGTCGAAACAATTGAAACATTTACGTCCTCGTCTACACACCAATATAGGCGGTGATACGCCGAAAACAATAAAATGGCAACACAAAACTTTAATTCTTCTTCTGTAACAGTATGTGCGTGATCGTTGTCAGCAGCGCACCTTTTTGTTTCTTGCACTAGATGCTTTATGTTCTTGTCAAGAAGCTTCTCAAATAGTTCAACTGGGCTCAATTCCTCTGATTCAGACTTCATTTGTTTTTCTCTTCTCTCTAAATACCCATTGCTTTGGTTCATGCTTGTATCCATCATCTGGTTTGTCCATACAGGTTTTTTATGTACAGTTCGTCGCTTTTTATTTTTAGGAATGTTTCTACCAATGTTATACAATGCTGTCAAAGGGATATCATCTTCAGAGTCATACATTTTGTCATTTAATGAAAATAAATAGACTTCTCCGGGTACGTCAAGTGGAAGACTAGTGGTGTGTAGCTCGTCCTCTTTAAATTCTTTCTCATCTGTTTGATAGTCCGTGTCTGGTGAAATAACAACAATTTCAACATTTTGTGCTTTTGCTTTTTTCAATAAAATAAACTCGAATTTATAGATTCAGGATCCGTTGTACCTTCGAGTTGTTTCCGCCGTACTCAAAGAAGTACACCTACATAAAACGGTTTTTGTAATTTTGATTATACGCAAAATAGTTATTGATATTTTGCAGTTTCGGGTTATAAAATCGCAATAAATCGACAGTACAAAAAGGCGCTAAATATACATACACTTTTAGACACGATGTTAGGTTATACCGGGAAATCAACTGAAGGTAGTGCAGTAAACTACATTAGCTTATGAGAAAAGAATACTGCATTGTCAACTAAATATGCAAAACATGTAACAAATGCCATATAATCAAAGTTCTTAGATTGTGTACTTAAATGAGTACAGCGGGCCAAAATGGGTTAAATGACAATTTGATACTAATGTTACATCAAACCCACCTGTAATTTCGAACTTCGAAAAGTTTCTCTTTTGCATAATAAAGTTCATTTTCTTTTAGGTAACAACAGAAGACAAGGGGAATTTGCAAGAAACTTATCAATAGGTGATTTGTAGAAAATTGAGTCTTTTAGATCGTCGATTCATTAATTGTTTAGCTGAGGATTTTCAGGAGACTCTCCAGAAAGCCTGTACTTATTATCTTTGTTGAAGAAACCATTAGATTGAGAGAAAAGAGTTTCTTCAAAGGGTCTGGTTGTGTTTCCAACTAACTGTGTAAGAATTGCTAGTTTCCCATGAAATGGGATTTGGTGGAGGTGCCGTATCTGATTTAGTAATTAAACCGATTAGAGATCAGGAAGGGTGTGAACTTTCTATTACGCCTATGCAACTTTTCTTAGGTGCCCGTCGGCTTTCTCAATTTCTGTTTACAACCCACCCACGTCCATTCACATTGGCGTACGTGATTGCAATTTTCTTGTGTCACAAGATTTACATAAGTTTAGAAATGCTCAAATTCATGTATCACGAGATCCCAATCTATCATGTATCACAATAATACTATGGGTGAAATAATTTCCATGGGTCACTGCATTTCCATGAGTTAAATTACCTGTTTAGATGAAGCTGCTCATGTTTGATGCCTGACACGAATAAGAAGAAGGTGATTACAGTGCAAATTATTGGCACTATTGCCTCTCGCTTTGGCACGCTATGTCGTCCCTTGTACGTTCCCTCTTTTCAGGTTACCATGCAAAGGTGAAAAGTAACATTATTTGAGAATTTTATTGCGTTATTGAAACTAACAATAAACTACGTGACTCAACTACTTACGTGTTTCATTTTTTTTTGCTTAGTCAAACAAGGGCTCCAACCATGACTCATCATGTCACTCGTCACGTGCCGACCTCTACTTCAGTTACTACAAATGCTTGGTGGCAGCTGCACTATAGGATGGAAGCTTGTGGGGTGGGTTGGGGATGGTAACGGATTCTACCCTGGATTAATACTTACCCGGGAGATTAACTGACTTTGTTGTTTGGTGTTATTTTTTGATAATCTTGAGACAATCTTTGCAATTTGCCGAATGATCTTTCCCATAATTGACACACTTTATGAAAGGGTCACGAGGTCATGTAATGGTAGTTAGCACACTTCACGCATCTGAATCCAGCGTGGTAACTTCGTTGTGAGTAGGTGAAGTCTTGACATCTACGGCATTGATTGACAGTGGACTGCATCTTATGCTTGATGTTGATATGGATGATTAGGAAAGTAACCATCCTCAGATTCCAATGTATTTAACGTTTTCAGATTTCTGCAAATTGACTAGGGCTAGGAGAGACGGACGGCGTTATTTTCCTGCATCCATCTAAAGGTGAATAATTAGTATGTTTATTAGCTCTTTGATAGAAATTCAGTTACTTGGTATAAAAATTGAAACAGTGAATAATGTCTTTCTAGTCTTCAATCGACTGGACGCTGATAATCTTGCTTAAGTTTAGTGCCTTGGTGAAGTTTATCTTTAATTGCGTAAAGTTTGAAGCTTGAAGAATTTTCTATACGAGCTTGTTGGGCCTGGGCTCTTTTTTGGCTTCTGTATCTATACTGGCAACTCCAAGTAGCTCAGAGCGGTTATTTGCAGGATGTTTATGGATCCAAAATCCTTTTTTAGTCGTTTTATTGTCTTTCGCTAAATTTTTTTTATATAATGTAGCCAAGATTTTTGATTATATTGCACTGGACGTGTAAGTTATTAATTTAATAAAGTAGAAGACGTATTGTTCTGCTTATTCTATTTTTTGTAATTACTTCTGAATTAAAGGACTTTAGCATTGTTTGCTGATTAAATAGAGTAGCCTATGGCTAGATTTCTCCAGAAGGCCATACGCAATAGCACAATTAGTTGATTTTTCTCCTAAAGTGTTAACGAAGCGTTCTGGAATCAAAAGGGGGAGTTCATACATCTAAGAGTTCCAAGGGTTAATCTCAGAGTTTGCATATTTCATAACCTAATATTTATAATCTAATTTTAGTTCCCCCAGTTTGAATTTTTATCTCCTTAGTAATTACTAACGTCGATTCTATAGTTTTTTTCTTTAGTGCTCACTATAGTATAGTATAAAGACGTAACTTTGATTTTCCCCAAGTAGATATAATAAATAAGAAAGCTATGAACATTTTAAGAAAATATGACACGAACTGAGTTCATAATGAAAATCTTTCGATTCTCTAAAAAATTGTCTCTTGCGCTTCGAAAACATTTAAAAAAAGCAAAACAATAAGCAAACTCTGGGACATGGAGGTACATGGTGTTAGGCAATTTTGCGAGAAATGATCCAAATGCTTTGACGTAATATTCGTGCGTGTCTTGAAATTAGAACGTTAGATACCTCTAGCTGCACCCGTGTCATTAATGGATTAATGCACATGTCAAGCTGTCGGCTTATTAAATCCGAGCATCCCTTTGCTATTAATTAAATCTGCTTTGAATTATAACAAAACCAAATAACTAAAAAATCAAGTCTTCCTGACGACTTAAACCTTTGATATTTTTGTATTTGAAGGAAGATAAATATTAAAATTATTTTCAAGCGATGTGTTAACATATCTATGTAAGTTTGTTGCTTTAATATGTGCTCAACGCAGCATTTAAATTGTATATTGTTTTCAGATCAAGAATATTGCGAAACTGGTTAAACCTGGAATCAACGCGAATAATGCCCTGTTAATGCAACCGTCTGTCAAAACAGATTAGCGTATTTAGCAGATCAGGAACTCCAATCATGTGCAAACTCTGCAGCACATACGTTACGAAAATCCAATACAGGCTTTGACTGATACCATCAGCAACATTACTGCAACTAACTCGCTAAGTTACATTAAAATCGGACGTAACAGAGTGTGCATTAATAAATTAAAGAGAAACATAGCGCTCACGCTATCTTATTACTATAGATAAGTTAAATTTGGGCCAGCTATTTGTATTCTTGTTTTGTAAAACTTTATACAAGTTTATTTTTACTAAAAATCTGGAATGTTATAAATTGATATGCCTAGACGTATTCACTAAACCACATTATTATCAACCTTGAACACTAACAAAGTTCTACTGCCTGAAGCAATGCAAACTTGACCACTGAAACCTGAAACTTTGACTTTGTATTCAGATCAATTCTGTTCGGCTACAAAACAAATTGGACATAACAGTATTGAATATCTATAAACATGAAAATAAAAACTTGCTGTATCTCCTTGTTTATTAAATACATTTTAAAATTCCTTCAGTTTTGAATATTTCCTCAGAAAAATCTTTCATTCTCGAATGAATTGATAAAAATGCGAAAACGATCCATTTCTACAACAGGTAGTTGTCTGTCCCAATCATGTCAGTGGTACAAGCTCAAGATCCTTAATTTTTTCTTACTACATTTTTTAAATATAATTTTTCCTTTTAATGTAGATAAAACAAAAGCTAAATGTATACAGAAATCATTTTTCAATATCCAAACATATTTATGGTATGTAAATTATACATGAATGAGGAGGACACGATACTTAGACAACCACAATGCGGGCTGATCGACCCGTCATCAGCTGGAATTGGCGCCGGTCGGACTGGCGTCGCGACGCCCCACCTGCAACGCCGCTACCCGGTTTGCATAACCCTTCACTCTGCAAATATTTTGTTTAATATGACGTACGCGCACGTAGTAAATATTCCCATTTTCTATTACTCACTTGTACTTACTTTAATTAATCTGAATGGGATCCATTGCAGTAATGAATTTTTCGGCTTAAAACTGTCACAATAATTATGTATATGTACCTTCTTTAGGATATTAAAGGTTGCTCTTTTTAATTAGTAGCTACTGTTTTAACATTACGTAAAAATAAGAAATCTCTATTTTATTTTCAGTTTATGGTAGTCCGGTAACTGTCGATAAAGCAAAAAAAAGGTAAGAAAATACCTTAAAGCAATGAGTTTATTTTGAGTAATGTTCAGGAAGTTTTCCAAACAATAATATTTTGTATAACTAGAGCAATTTAATATTCGATCATTATTATTATTTCTTTGTGATTTGTTATTCCTGAAAACTTGTAATAGACATAGATCTCTTTAAGTCAAGAAAGTAAAACTTTACCTGAATTGTCGACACCACAACAAAAGTTAATCAGAGCTTTTCAACAAGCTGGCAATATACAAAAGCTTCAAAATCGATAACGTAGCCTCTAAAGTTTTCGTTAATGTGAGTTAGTTTAAATATTACTATTAAAGAATAACAATTAGCAAAGGATAATATAAGAGTAAAAGAAAGAAAAAAAATTAAATTATTTCACAAAAATGTGAAACGAAAAGTATAATAAAATGTTTAAGAACCTACAGGAAAGCTTTTGAGTTTTCCGGGAGCCATCAAAGAGGTTTTGGTTTGAATCTTTTACGATTAAAGTACGTTAGTACTTTTCTATTGAATTATACTCAAAAAACGAGTAGGCTCTAGTCTAGAAAATGACTATATCCAACACTCTAAAAATTATCAAAGTTAGATAAGGCGTAGTAGAATTTGATTACTTTAACTGTAACTTCTAGACAAATCAACAACTTATTAAAAAAATTTTTAATAATGCAATCATGACATTTCGGAGATCTAGAAATGTACCTCCCTGAATAAACCAATTACAGTGAAGATTAATCCGAAGGAACTATCATGCCACAAAACCTGATGTAATCTACTTAACCGTCCTCAAGACCTTGTTACACTTATTCCTCAACTCTAATTAAATGAAAACTCGTCGGGAATACCAATAATGTCCATTATAATTATTAATTACTTGTACCCGGGACAGTACAAAGCATTGCTTATAAAATATTTCTTTTAATCAGTCTGAGACTGGAGAGCTGTTGTTTTTTTGTACATTACAGGAATTGAATTATTAGTAAGTTGGCGAAATACATAGGTCGGAAATTAAACTCAAAAAAATAGAAAACTATTTTAAATGCTCAAAAATAACGTTTAGTGACGAGAAATATTGAAGAAAAACACGACCGTGACGACTTCTATTGGGCTTTAGAAAAACCATTAAGAAAGTGAACAGACTGTTGCTGCAACAATGAAAAGAATTTTCAGAAATAGTCTAAAAAATGTAAAATAGTCATATGATCAATCAGCTTGAAACTGAAACTAATCAACTTGACATTGAGTTCCGACTAGTCTCAATTTGAAGTCGAGTGATCTCAATTTGAAACTGATTGGTTCAAGGAGCCAATTTGATGTTAGATACTATCAACTTAAAGCTAATTAAGTTGAATTTGAAAATGATTGGTCCCAAAATGAGCTTGAAAATGTATAGTCTTGTCCTTGGGATTTCACTAAAATGCATGAATGTAATGCTGATAGCACATTAACAAGGTCAACGTCATGCACCGAATTACTGCAGAATAGCAATGTCTCTTGAACCATAGTGGTTGTCTTCCACAAAGAAGAAGAAATAAAATAAGAAGACAAAACACCCCATTCAGTAATTCTAAAATGGCAAAGCAGTGTTCAAGCCCAACCAAGTTCCACCCATCACGAATCACTAGAAAGAATTAAAAAGAGTCAGTTTCTAACTTTTTCCTTATGTTCTTTAGGCAGTTCTATTATTGCACTGCAGTAAAGTCTACGGCATTACTATTTACAAATATTAACAAACGCAATTTTATTTGAGCCTCACAAATTTTAATAAAAAGAGTCTTCTGTTAATATCCCACGATTTTTTGTGATCAGCTTTAAAGAGTGCCCTTTCAACTACTACTTTATGGATTACCAAAGAAATTAAGATTTCCAGCCATTGCTATCCACAACTGTCATCCTAGTAGTGCTTTATTGAAAGTGTCATAATTATCTAAAATACATCTTTATACGTAATCACTAGAGTGCGGATTTTTAAACATAAAAAACAATAAAAAAAGTTCTTAAAAAAGCGTAAAAATTCAAGGAAAAAAGCTTAGAAAATAGCACAAAAATTAAAAATAAGTTTAAAATATGCAGGAAAAAAAATTAAACTTCTAGGTTTTAGGTCTTATTATACAAAGTATTTATTATCAAAAAACAAAAAATGAATTGTTATTAGAAACTTTGAACTCTAAAATACTTAATTGTTATGCACGTTTCTAAATTCTCCATAAGGAAATTTCTTCTTTTATCAGTTAGAGTGTCTTTGTAAAGAGAAAATAGTCTTTCAATGTCAACACTAGTAATCGGTGCATATTTAAATTTTGCAAGTAACGATGGTTCCAAGTCGAAGTTATTGACTATTTCACCTGATAAAATACTTGCAATGGTCTTTAATCTTGTTAAACCTCCGTTTTTAGCCAGTACCTTCTCAAATTTGGCAAATATTGTTTTTCCTACATCACCACGCACTTTTCCCAATTTTATTTTAAACTCTTGTACAATCTGAATTGCTTCTGTTAGCTCACTTCCTTGTGTTTCAAGTTTGGTGATAGTTTCACTAATGAACTCGTAATTTGCTTTGATGAATGCAAGGTTTTGTTGTAGTTCCGGATTTTTTAAAATATTTTGGCAGTCGTTAACTATTGGGATGCATCTTCCGAAAATTCTAACAAAATTTCTTTGAAGCTGGTGAAGTTAACTGCGTAATACACAGCCGCATCCAACCATGTTCCCCATCTAGTAATGACTGGTTGTGGTGGAAGCGGAATATTAGGCAGTTTTTCTTTAAATCGTTGTACCCTCAATGGCGCTTTTAAAAAACAGTTTTTGCCATTTTTAATTAACTCGTTAACTAGAGGAAATTCAGACCTCACAGTTTCTGCTACTCGGTTTAATCCGTCAGCTACGCAAGTAGAGTGTGTGAGATTACTATACAAAACTTTTAAATTAATACCTGTTTTAGCATATATGCAGCCGCATCCGTCACCATTAACAGAATCTTTTCGGTTGGGACTGCATTAGGAAGAAAAAAGTTTGCGAGTCCCTCGTTAATAAATCTTGTTATGGTGCTGCTGTTGGTTTTATCTAGTTTTTTCAAATATATTAAAAATGGCCTGGTTGGAGTAGCTTCATGTAATATACCGATAATGAAACCAGCCACATACCTACAGCACTCATCGGTGGTTTCATCGACAGAAAACCAAATATAATGGTCTGCAATTATATTTTTAATTTCATAAAGAACTGTTTTATAAACTATATCTCAATAGTTTCTTCGTAGAGTGCTTTCGGATGGTATCGATCTTTCACAATATGTTTCTAAGAATTTTCGAAATGCAGAATTGTCTAATTTTCTAAAAGAAATATTTGCCGATATCAGAGTATTGCATAAATCAAAATAAAAAGTTCTTTCTTCAGATCGAGAAGAAGATCCAGAGGCAACTACTTCTGAAATAGTTTGTTGTTTCAGCTTATTTTTATTTTCCGCTCTTCCTACATTTTCCTTGTGAATAGCGGTCTTCGTATGTTGTATTTCATTGTGTCGCACTGGATCTATTAAAACGAGCATTAAAGAATATTATATTTAAAATCTAATCTATTCCTTACCGTTTTAACACATACTCTGCAAAATAGTCTACTACCGTCCGGCCTTATTTCTGGTACATTTTTAATCCACTTTTCTACACTCGTTTTAACTTTTGGCATTGTAACACAGTCTTATTTTATTAAAAACAGAAGACGACACAAAAGATTAAGTTATAATAAAATGAAACGAAGCTTTTTCAATCTACCAGCAACATTACATAGACGCACGATACCAACACTTTAAGTAACCCAGTAAAACTGAAGCATTTGTCAAATAAATCTTGAAACCTATAAGAACTAACTGTTTTCACAGCTTATCCTAGGGACAAAGAACTGCAGGGACAATGTGTAACGGCCCCGACAGGCTCCGGAACGGTGAGCGTCCAGACGGTATTCAATACATTACGGTAAATAATGATATTTTAAGAAATCCTTGAAAATATTGTCACGAAATTTACCGTAAAAACAAAATGTTTAAAAAACTAATGTAGACAATTGCAGCTAGAGAAAGAATTTATAGAAAGTATTTTGAAGAAACAGAAAATAAATATACTGTAGACAAAAAAAGTATAAGGATATTATGATTTTTTTCTTGAGACTGACAAAAAATGCACAAAGTAAGCATTATTCTAAAAAATAGCAAAAAGTTCCAAAAAAAAAGCAAAAAAAGCATTATGAAAATTAGTTAAATGATTCCTTTAATTGCGATTCGCACTTATTTCAATGTCTTTTTGTACTGCCATTAATATCTAAAAAAAGCATTATTTCTATAAATCCGCACTCTAGTAATCACCCATCAAGAACATTTGGGGAACGTCCTGATGTAGCAAAAAGAGTATAGAAACTAAGACATGAATTAACTCTTGGTGTCTGGCGTATGAAGTTTTGAAAATAAGAGATGATGAAGAAAACAGCCATGCCAAAACGATCTCAGCATATCTTAAGAAAATGGAAAAATTAAATAAAACAAATAAATCCAAATGAAACTTTAACAATAATTATTTTACTAAATATCACAAGAAAGTTTTTTATTCCACGACAGTCTGTCGCACAGTAATCACGGGTGAGGTATCTTTGCAAAATCTAATTGATTAGACTTGCCGGAGCATTTTAGATTGTGTTTGTTTTGAGTGGACTCAAGACAAAACGGCAGAAGATAATTTAATTTTATTTACAATTTCAATTCCAGCGAGTTAATGAGACAGAAGTTATGAAACCAATAAATTTGTAATTTACGCTATATGTGGCGGAGAATTATGACGAGTCAATCAAAAGGTATAGAACGCGGTCTTATTAATCTGTAGATTTCTTGTTATGAATTAAACAATAATCACTAGGGGTCATGTTTGGGCTATACGGTGAATTTCTAGTTTAGTAAATTCACAGTCGCAAATGGCAGCTTTTGCAACACGTTATCATGCAAGAGCAGGAAATCACCATGCATTATCTCAAACTATGCAAACGAGTTCCATATGTACGGAAAAATTCTTCTTTTTAAAATCTACCGTTAGAAGTTTTTGCGAATTCTAAAAAATAGTACACATGCTCTTTTGGGTTTTATCCTTGGTGACTATTCAGTCAATTTTCTGTAAGGAATTTTTGTCACATTGCTAAAAAATGCAGAATTTCTATTTTTGAATCGCTGCGGACAAAAGTTTTGGTACCCATTTTGCACTCACTTTACTCATGCGAAGTTAAATTTGCAAAAAACAATAACAGAACCCTTTAAAAGCCCTTATCTTTCTGCGATGTCTCTTGCTTTAATTGGCGGTCACTCAATATTTCTTTTTTAATAAGCGACATTGTTTCAGGGCCTTTATGAGCAGCATCGTCCACGGTCTCGAGTCCAAAGTGAAACCCCTTCAGTTCTTCACTGTGGTACTGACACCTTAGACTCCTTTGAACAGAAATCTTATTACACTTCTATACTTGAATTTACACCTCTCGTGGATACTCAAGACACGTGCTGATAAACTCGTTGTACATCATAATGTGCCTGAAGGTGCATGTAAATTTTAGAGTAAATTAATAAAAAGTGGAGGAATGCAGCACTGCATATTGTGTTACCACATCAAGTCATCTTATTATGGTATGGGACTACCTTCTAGTAAACGTAGAAGAAAGGTATGGCGTCGCTCAGCTTTGCTAGGGAGTTACCAGGGGGTACTTGAAATATCACAAAATAAATTTGGAGAAAACTCTGAGTAAGCAAAATGATCCTAGTAAATATTTAAATTCAAACCTGGCTTACCTTCCTTTAGTAGAGTTTAAAATATAACTTTCTAGTTTGGTTAACTTTAGAAGGTTGTCACACAAGAATCCTTTAAGGGAATTCTGAAGCAGCAGACCTTCCCAAAAAGGGAGCGGCCAAGCGTTATTGCGGAAAGCCATTGATAGACAACTATCTACTCATCTTTCAGAGTAAGTAGAATTAATTGCTATTGTACGCTCATCCTTTAGCATCCAAGAATTAAAGACAAATGAAAAGCCTATTTTATGCTTCTTTTATCCCCTTTCTAGCATTCTAGATCTTATTTTACTTTATCTTTTTAGATGGGTTTCCACGGAAGCGTCGTAACAAATCCTTACCTAGTAGATTATGATTTGCGACAAATAGACAACAGTGGATACTAGAAAAATATTTAAAAATTCCAACCTAAACTAAATGGCAATTGTAGTTTTATATTGGTTTAATTGATGTAGTTCGCAATTAATTTTGCTAATTTGGCATATGAATTTGGTTAAAACACTTAAGCTAATCTAACTTTCAACTCGACTCAGGCCATCGATAGACAACTATCTACTCATCTTTCAAAGTAGGTAGAATTAATTGCTATTGTACGCTCATTCTTTAGCATCCAAGAATTAATGCCAACTGAAAAGCTAAATGGGAGAATAACTAAAAGCACAAAGCAGTTAAGAAATACTCTAGAAGTCAATCAGTTGCATACCCACTGTTTTACAATTATGGTAAGTTAAAATAAAAGTAATTACATGCAGTTAGTTCTATACAATCTTATAAACTATAACAAAAGTTTTAAAATAATGGGGCGCAAAAGAAAGAAAATTGATAAAAACAAACAATGACAGACAGTTAAAGCGTTCTGTAACACAAACAGCAAAGAATCTGCAACCAATGAGCTACTAAAGTTTTTCAGAACTTTAAATTAGATTAATAAGTGCTACAGTTTTTCAGCTTTTCCAAAAACTGTGTACTTTCACAAAATAAAAAAAGTGTACAGTGTTTATCATACAATTAATTGATGGCAGATATAAAAGTACTCGTCATACTGGTTTCTTTTGCAAATAACAATTTTTATTACTTTCAGCAAACTTGATAAAATCGAAATTTGCAGACAGACTCGTCATCTTATGTAATTCTATGAAATTTTTCTGCTTGCAATGCAACGTTAGTAGATCACTCTGTAACATGGAAATAAATCTTAAGTCATTACTCGAATACATGAAAACCACATTCAAGTCCAACAAGCATGAAGTCGTCCGAGAGGATTAACAGTCTAACTGAGAATGACTGCTAATTCAGGACTTTCTGAAGTTACAAAGTTATAGCTTTTTTGAAAAAAAACCTTGTTCGTTTTTTAGCTAAAAGTACAAAGCTATCTCTTTTTATTATTTTCGTACATGCAATTATTAAAAAGATTAATCTAAGCATAAAAAGAAGCTACGTTCAATCACGTACTTACCTACATTTTCCTTTAAGTACTAAATAACAAAAGTGAAAGTTAATTAAAAAATATTTTCTCACTTTTATTCAGCAATTAATTTGGCCTAGTAAAAGGGAGGATTTTCATTTAACTCAAATAAAAAGAGAATGCAGCATCTATATCATATATCTAAACCCCTGAAAATCTCATGAAAACACCTGGCCCGTGTATGGGAGGTTGAAAAGGGCATGTGATGAACGAGGCGGCGTATCTGTTAGGTTAGTCCCGCCGACGACAAGGATCCACAGCCGTCTTGATTTACACCACCACTAACTCTCGCAGTTATCTGACCGCGATCCCTTTGTTCTCAGCACGCAAAAATTATGCAGAATGTAATAGTGCGGCCTAAAGGGAATTGAAATATAAAAATTCCACGAAATAGGAATTTTCAGACTTTTTAGTATATAAAAAAGTTTATGAATTTGTAGCAAACACAATATTCCAATGCTTGCATGTTCTGTTACTACCTAGGTCATATACTGCAGACAGTATCAAATCATAATCATAAACTACAATTGCACATTGCGGTGGATTTAAACTTCAGGTATTATGTTGCAATTGCATGTGGATATTTGCATCGTCCGCAGTTTAAAGCTAAAGTACCTAACTGCTTTACCTTATTAATGATTGAGATAAACAAAGTAACTTTAACAGTAAACAATTTTGTTAAATAGTTTTATTTTTTAGAATTAACTTTTCGTTTCGGAAAATATAAGTTATCAAGGCTTGCCTGTAGGCGGAGAGTCTCCTAGGAATCGAGAGCTACAGTTAACATCGTGCTCCTATAACATGAAAAGCTGAAACAAACCAGTTTTTTAGCATTGCGTTCCCTTTTTTTCTTTTAATTTATTTTTGCAGTTCCATGACTCACCCAAGTTTACTATCAGAAGATTACAAGAAACAAAAAAAGGGAATTTTAAGCTGTCCAAACAACCTACATTGTAGTGAATATTTTTATTTTGCTTTCGACTACACTTTTTGTTAGAGATTTATACGACATATACTTTTTATTTATGATACTCGAGTTTTCAACATTAACGATAATGGATTTTTCTCGCTGTTTAGCAAAGCTTATACATAATAACAAAGATTACGCAAACAAGCCACAACTGAAACGTTAGAACACAAGCAATCTTATCTTATTTTCCAAGGAAGCTACGTAATTATAGGGTATGGGGCGTAAGTACTCATGTTGAATCCTCAAATCAAGCGTTGTTAGACAAACTAGTTAAATGTAGCGTCATAACTCTTTGTTGAGAAGTGTGGCGGAGCGAACGCCAAGAGTACATATCTCTGGAGCCAAACGACTTGCACAAACACTCAAAGTTTGTGGTCTGTGGATGATTTGCCAAACTGTGGGATAATTTGAGAGCCACCTCAAACCACCAAACTAAGATTGAAATTATTAACAGTTTATGGTTTATTTATAGTCTTACTTCATCACGAAACCCATTAATATTTTGCTAGATTTTGCCTACATGACAGAACTGTAAAAAATTTACGCAATATATGAACTGGACTTAATTTGTACCACAAAGAAGTGGAAGGTTTTTCCGTAAATAAATAAAAAATGGAAATAGAATACGTAACGTGTTAGCGTGCATGACCAATTATGATAAAAGAATGATTTACTAAATAAATTTATTTTCATATTTACTGCTTTTTGTAGTTACATAAAAAAATTGAATAAATTAATACGTGGACTATTTTTGCGCATGATAATCGAACGCTTTGTTTCCAACAAGATTACGGTATTAAAATAGAATGTTTTAATGATTTCAAATGCACACAAATCTGTAAAATACAAATAACAGCCTATTATTTTATGTATTTATGTAGGTATGTACGGTGCGTTGAGTAACAAGTATGGAACCAAATGTTCTACGAGCGTAAATAATGGTTTTATGGAGTAATGCTTTTTAACAAAAGTTGCTTGCTGTTTATGACGCATTTATTGATAATTCTTTTTTTCCCGGCACACACATTATACCGACGATGTCACCAGCTTTTACACTGTATATGTGTGGAATTTTTGTACGGAATAAAACAAATACGCAGAAGCTTCTGTCATGGTGAATTATTTTCATTCTATATTTTAAATAAAAAACCGAGACTATTTTAATAAAATAATAAATAACAATCTAAGAATATTGATTAGAATTTTCTTCAAGAAAAGACACGTATATGAACGATTTTTTGCTAGAAATTAATGTGTGCTTGAATAAATTCTCCTATACCTACAAAAAGGGAAGGTAAAATGCTAAGTTGAATGGTTCGGTACTGTCGGAATTCCTGATGAATCTTTTACATTTATGATTTCCCATAATTAAGTTCTTTATTAAAATAAACTATCTGCGAATTTCCCAACCTGTAGTATTTATATTTGTTATGGCATCGTTGTTTATTTATCTACAAAACAATTTTGAATTTCTTTTAGAGTCTTAGTTACTCTCTCTGCTAATTCATTAGCCTGGGGAGGATTTAAGCTAGCCTAAGTCCAGATTTAATTACAAGAATTTATTTAGAACTCCGCAAAGCCGATATAGTGAAGAAACAGTAATTTGTTGAAAAGAAAATAAATTCATTTGTGTTCTATCTTCATCTCGCGGAACCTTTTTATCAAAACTTATTAGTACTATTAACAAAACCTTTTAGTTATAACTGAAATTCTCACTCTGTTGCTGCTTTCGGTGACTCCGTGACTGACAGATTTACTACGTGTCAAACTTCGTTTAATTATTTTACAGTAGTTTACAATTTTTAAAAGGTTTGTTACGTGTTTTGAATTATTTTATATGTTCGTTTGAATATAGTGTTCGTGGACAAGTACTATCTGTGAAAAAATTTTAAGTACATGGAATTTTTAGTGTTGTGACGTTTTATAATTTTTTTTATGTAACACTTTTTGTCGAATTTTGTATTGTTGTATTATTTTTTGTCAGTGTTTAATAACTTTTTAAAAACAAGTATATCAGTTTTTTTTAATCTTTTTTTTATACTTTTATCAGTGATTAAGACACATCAACTGCTGTGTTCAATTAATTATCCTTTCAACGACAGTTCCCTGTAAATATAAATTTATTTTAAGCAGGGTGTATGCGTGATGGCACCAGCTAAAGGACGACGTAAAAAGAGTGCTGTTGCAGATACTATATATGAGGAAAATGCACTTGATACTCCCAGAGATTGTTTTAACTTGAATTCTTCAACTATTACTTATTGCTTTGATAAATTTAAAGAATGCAATAACGAGATTTTTACATTTTTCAACAGTGGGAACTTTACTGATATTATAAAGAAAATTGTTAATGAAGAAACTAAATCACTAAAAGATGAGATAGTACAATTAAGAAACGAAATTGATGTGCTAAAATCCAGTAATATTGATCTAATTAGACTACTCACAAATCCAAAATACATTAATAACCAAAATTGCAATGGACTCTCATGTGATGCAAAAAGCTATTCAGATGTAGCAAAAAATGGTAATAATCAGAAACCATCTACAGCAGTACCATATAATAATAACAACAAAAATCTTTCCTTACATACCTCGCTAAATGAGAAACCCTCAATTATAACTTCGAATTCAGTCTCTCATAATAATGAAGCGGTAAGACATAACAAGAAGTTTTATAATGAAAATAAACTGATAATAGGTACAGCATTGACAAATTCTGTTTCAAATAACAATGAATTTATATCTGTTGCAAAAAGGAACAAATACTCAAATGTTCATCTTACTAGAGTAAATCCCGCTGTAAATAAAGATAAGATTGTTAATTATATCCAATCTAAATTGCAGCAACTACTTAACAACACTAATATACCAGAAGTAAATATTATGGAATTAAAATCAAAATTTCCCGATTCTTACAGTTCATTTAAAATCACAATTGATGCGAATCACTTATCAAAAATTTTGGATGCTTCATTTTGGCCTGAGGGTATTGCTGTGCGTAAATTCTATGTAAATAAAAATAATAATGGTAATAAGATTGATTCAAGTAAAAATTTTCAAGGGGTATCTTCAAAACAAACGCTAATTTAGTAGATATTCAGCAAACAGTTAAAAATCTAGAAGTACAACATAAAAGTAGTGTTAATAACTATATTGAAAATAGAATAGAAGAATTAAAATTTTCCAATCAGCATAAGGGATTACGTATAGCACATGTAAATATACGATCATTAGTTTCAAGTTTTGATACATTTTGTGACTTTGTTAATGAAAATGAAAATAAATTTCATTTAATAGCTATATCGGAATCGTGGTTATGTCCTGATTTTCCATCGAGTTCAATACATATACCGGGTTATGAATTATTACGTGGCGATAGAAATTCTAGAGGTGGTGGACTGTGTTGGTATATTCTGAACAATTTAAATTTTAAGGCTATATCTATAGATTTCTCTACGTCAATAAATACGGAACAACTCTGGGTATTAATAACGATAAAGAACACTAAAATAGGTCTCGGCGCTATATATATACCAAAAATATATAATGCCTGCTTTGCTGAAATGGAATTATCATTTTCGCATGTAATGATGGAAGTCGATGCTCTTGTAGTAGTTGGAGACATAAATATTGATTTAAATTGTGATTCATCATTTTCGAGAAAATTTAACAATTTGATTAACTCATTCAACATGAAACAGATTGTAACTCAACCTACCAGAATAACAAATACAAGTGCAACTTTGATAGATATTATATGTGTTAGTAACAATATTACTGTTACAGAATGTGAAAACTTGGATTTAATCAATGTAACAGATCATATGTTAACATACTGTGAATTAGATTATTTTACAAAGAAAGTCTTACCTAAAAGAATTACATATCGTTGCTACAGAAATTTTGTATTAAGTGCTTTTGAACATGATGCAGCTGCAATCAATTGGGATTACGTGGAAAGATTAGATAACATTGATTCCAAAGTCAATTATATTAACAATCAAATCTTAAAGTTATTTAATATCCATGCACCTATAAAATCTTCCACGTTACGTAGTAGAAAACGTCCTTACATCACGGATGCTTTAAAAGTAATAATTAATGCAAAACACAAAGCGTATAAAAAGTATTCAAAAACCAAACTAGAAACTGATTTGAATAACTACAGGCATTTACGAAATTATTTATCTGTTGCTACAAAGAATGAAAAAATTGCTTTTATTAAAGATCAATTATATGTTAACCGTTGTAATCCAAAGATGTTATGGAGAAACTTTGCTTCTTGGAATGTTCACTTAAAACCTCAATCAGAAATAGCAGAGGAAATTAAGAACGTTAATTTAATTAACAATTACTTTACAAATATTGTTCAAAATGTGGTTGTTGATAATGATACAATGAATTATTACCTTAACAATAGATTTAATAACAACCCTCCAACTGACTTATTTAGAGAAATAACAGCTGAAGAAGTAGCCAAAATTGTAAGTAAATTAACATCTAACGCTTGTGGAATTGACAATATAAATTTAAAAATGTTAAAACTAGTATTACCATTTTGCATATATACTCTAACACATATCATTAATTTCTCGCTTAAAACTGGTACCATCCCTGCAATCTGGAAGAAAGCTGTAATTAATCCATTACCAAAAGTGACTAAAACAAGTGAATTAAAAGACCTTAGACCAATTAGTATATTACCCACGATGTCAAAAATCTTAGAAAAGGTTGTTTACTTATTCTTAACTGAATGTATTTGCGAGAGTAAAATATTGCTACCTATTCAGTCTGGGTTTCGTAAACATCACAGCACTACCACCGCAATGCTTAAGATAACTACAGATATAGCGAGAAACATCGATAAATCAGAAATCACTTATCTTGTGCTTTTAGATTATAGCAAAGCATTTGACGTTGTTAACAGAGACCTACTTTTAGCGAAATTACATTTTTATGGAATCTCCGATGAAAATTTGCAGTGGTTTAAAAATTATGTGACAAACCGGTTTCAAATGGTAAAAATTGATAATAAGATTTCTGAAGAAACTGAAATGAATTATGGTGTCCCTCAAGGAAGTGTTTTGGCACCTATCCTTTTCACAATTTTTACGGCTGATCTTCCAAATTCTTTGCAACATCAATGGGATATTCACCAATATGCAGATGATACTCAAATATATAAATCGTGTTTACCAGAAAAAAGTAATGACTTAATTACAGAGCTCAATCTTAATCTGCAAAACATTCTAGAATGGTCGAAAAAGAACGGATTGCGTCTAAACTCTGAAAAAACCATCGTGATGTGTATTGGTACAAGAAATTTAATTTATAAAGCTAAACAGAATGCTAGAAACCAAATTATGTTAAATAATTCTATTCTAAATGCTAGTGAAAGTTCCCGCGATCTTGGATTAGCTATAGACCATAATCTAAATTTTGAAAGGCATGTTGTCAAAAAGTGCAGCCAGTGTTACATGAAATTAAAGTCTTTGTGGAAATTTAAAGATATTTTACCGCCAAATGTAAAATGGAATTTAGTTGACGCCCTTATCTTACATCATCTTGATTACTGCAGTTCCGTCTATTTCAACTTTTTAACATTTAGAATGAAGAGTACCTTGCAAATTCTTCAAAATTGTTGTTTAAGGTTTGCATATCAAATTAATAAAAGAGAACATATCACGCCTCATTATAACAGTTTAAATATTTTAAAATTGGAAAATAGATTTACACTTTTGTATGGAACAGTTCTATTTAATGTTTTAAAATCAAAAGAACCATGTTATTTATATAAATTATTAGTTAAGCGATCAACGATACATAGTTGTGATTTACGTAACATGGATATGTATACAATACCTAAGCACAGAACTACCAAATTTAAATGTTGTTATGAATTTACAGCGCCTAAAATATTTAATAGTCATACAAATTTATTTCAAGAGTGTACTTCAACAGCTCAGTTCAAAAGAAGTTTT
>VTPC01091103.1:277632-301048 GCA_011009095.1 Ignelater luminosus | reverse complement strand
TTGTGTATCTTCAGGTGGGGCGGTTTACTGTAATACGGAGCCAGTTTACTTCTTTTTTGGTTCAGTGTTTTAATAACAATTGGCATATTCGTCATTCTATCGTTTGCGTAGGATCTTTTAAGAGTAATCTGTACTCTCCCACGTCTAGCAATTTCTGGATCTTACTATCGTAAGTTTCCGTGAGCTGTTTTTCTTTAGCTCTTCTTTGGTGAGGTTCTGTTTTGCCTTTCTCTTTTTGTTTAGCTCAGCTCTCGTCCTATATCTGTGCTTTTCCGCTTTTTCTGGTTTTAATTGGCAGGCCGTTTTCTCAACTACAGTTATCAAATCTATTTTCAAAATATACTTTGGTGTTGCCGCATAGTTCAGGCCTGAATTAGAACTGATCTCTCGGTGTCTTTCAGTTCTTTGCTAGATATGTTTATGACATCTTGCTTGCTTGCTTCGCTGGCTCTATTGTGCATCGGTGTTTTCAGAAATTAGTTTTTTCTCCCGGCATTTACAGACGAATGTTAAATGGTTTTCTTCTCTTTTCAGGGCTTTTTCAGCTCTCTGAGCGATCTATTAAGTTCAGGCCTATACCGATCTTGAAGTTTGTTTTAGTTTTCTTTGAATGGATCGTACTAATTATGCCAAGATGATGGAACCAAAGTGACAGACCTTATTAATTGATTTTAAATCATAACTAGAACTGTTCAAATCTTTGAAAGTTCTCTATTGCGATATTTTGTCGAAACATATAACTATATAAGCAGACCGCCCCAGTAACTCAGTGGTTTAAGCATCCAGTGTCATAACCAGAATAGCGATTATTCTCTCTGGTTCGAACCCTGGTCAGGTCGATAGTAATTTACGAGAAAATAAAAAATGTTAAAATGCTGCCTAAAAGTTAACGAGTGTAGATTATCATTGAAAATGTTAATTGGGCTACTACGATATTTTGTAGGGACTTTACGAAAGCTAGTTTTGCTTCCCCCTTAGATGTTTTGCCCGAGAAGGGCGGTTACATTAATTTGCTTAGACATTTTTTATTTTCTCGTAAATTACTATCGACCTCACCAGGGTTCAAACCAGAGAGAATAATCGCTATTCTGGTTATGACACTGGATGCTTAAACCGCTGAGTTACTGGGGCGGTCTGCTTATATAGTTTATATGTTTCGACAAAATATCGCTATAGAGTGTGGCAATAGCCCACTCGATTAACACTTTCAAAGATTTGAACAGTTCTAGTTATGATTTAAAATCAATTAATAAGGTCTGTCACTTTGGTTCCATCATCTTGGCATAATTAGTACGATCCATTCAAAGAAAACTAGAACAAACTTCAAGATCGGAAGGTAGGTATTGTTGGATATGTTGATCGATTTGCTTGTGGGTTTTCTTAAATATATTAAAGCCCTTGGAGAGGACTCAAACAATCTTATCCTGAAAAAAACTGTTTTTTTTTTGCTTGTTCAGGAGGACTTCAGCTCATCTTACTTCAAGACTAGCGTTTAGCTGGAAGATCGCTTCTTGATGCTGTAGCAAACGATCCGATTTTTGTCGGAGTTGACACGAACGATGCGGTGATCTCGTACTATGTAGAATTAAGAAATAATAACATAGTCAGAAACCAAACGTAGTGATTTTTTTGCCAACCTTTTTGTAGACAGAGTGATTCTTTCTTGCTTTGCTTTTAATAAGAATGTAAAGTCATTTAAACTTTCAAACTGAATTTAATTAAACGCTTTGATTATGGTTTCTCTTGATCTATCTTGCTTAAAGGCTTTTTTGTTTTAATTAAGTATTTTAAAATTTCTTTAGCTACATTTTAAATAGCATGAGTTAACATTTGCTGCTGATAGATTTCTGTTATAACTAAATATAACAAGTCAAATACATGGGAATCTGTTTAGGGTACTAAAGGGTTATTACGATTATTGATTGATTATTAAAGTTGTACAATTACTCTGTTTTATTTTCTAGAATTTTCTAACCAACGACTTCGGGTTACCAAAGTGAGTTCCGGGATAAGAAAGATTCTACAATATAAAGTAAATAAGCGTTGTGATTTCTTTGAAACCCACAGTGACATTGGTATTAAATTAAATGATAGCACAAAGAAAATCGATTTAGTTTGAAATAAAGACATAAAATGAACACTGCATGTGTGTAATCTCTGCATGTCTACTAGAAGTATTTCGCGATCAGAAAATTTTGAGAAACACTGCTGCGGAATATTTTTTATTAAATGACGCAATTCTATTCTAGTTGAATTTAATAACTTCAGATTAAACATTTATTAAGGCATTATAATTTTACAATGTTTGTTACTTACTTAATACTTGACTCACTTGTTTATCTACTTGCTCGATATAGTAATCCTTCAGATAATTCAAGCGAATTAAAGGATTATTACGGCTTTTACAAGATTTTCTTCATTGAAATATTTATTGATAATATCATGTATGTAATACCACAAAACAATAAATTATAATCAACTAAATGCATAATCCAGATGTGGAATTCCCAGTGCATACGGTTTTTTAGCAGTTGCAGACTTCAAAACAATAAAGCAATTACGAATGCACCCCAAACATTTCAAACCCTGCATTAACCGCAATAAAGTACATGACAATTCGCAGATACACGAGGTAATCACGCGAAGGGGGTGTATTTTTGCACGCATGTTTTCTTATCATGTGGTGTCTATCGCATCAGCTGTCAATACAAAAGCAATAAACTGACCATATACCATGCACACTGTTACTTAGCGTGCATGCAATGCATTGCCTCCGGTTATTGCAATACAAGTCAAGTTGTATGAGTAAGCCTTGCTTTTAATATTTGCATTCCATTCAGTTAAATATACGCAATGAATGGGAGTTTTCGTTTTGTTTTATGCCATTTCAAGTTAAATTTTAGTGACTTATGAATAATTTCTGTCTGTTTAATAAATGGACGATAGATGAAGCAACCCCTCTAAGTTCTAAGGCTATTAGACGTCCGCAATTTAATATACATGTTGAATGCCACATCTAAAATGCACTAATGGCTATAAAATAACTAGGATTATGGCTCCCCTATTTCGCAGCCATGCAAAATGCATATTCTCACGTAAACATTTAATTCATACGTCTTATCTGATATAGCAACATGCATTTCCTGCGTGATCGGTTTATAAAAACCCTTAACAATATACTAAAACATATACATTTATATACATCCGTAATTTGTCCCCCAAACGGAACGGAAGTAATATGAAATATTGATAAATATTTCTTCCAAAAACGGTCTGAAAGTCAACCTGACAAAATACGTAACGAACAGCACGAAAGATATTATCGAACCAAACGCATTCAATTTGCAAAAAAACTCACCCCTATGTATACGTACAACCACCCTATTTAGACAGATAGGGTTACAATGATTCATGATTACCAAGAATGGTGATGAATCACTGATTTAATTCTTAACGACAAATTAATTTTTGAACCGTTTCATCATCTGCGTTTTTTAATATCTTCACCACTTTAATTTAATTAATAGATTGGAGTTGTTTGAAAATTTGTGTAAATGCTGGTTACGGAATTAATTTGTATTATGTAATGCATTAATTATGCGAATGTACATTTGTGTTTATCTTTAAAATACACAGAGTTTATAATAATTAATTACATTAGTCACGGTGTAAGTTAGTTTAATTAGGATGAATTTTTGTCTTTGGTTTCATTAAAATAGATGTGTCTAAAGCGTAAATGCACATTTTTAAAGATAGGTTGATAAAAATTCATTTTCTTGTACGAAATAATATTCCCTACTTAAAATATTAAACCTTTTACATAATCCGACAAAGAATGAAATATGCATTGAGGTTAAACTAAAGTGTTTTATTCAAGGATAACCTATAGTTTTCCAAAGAAGATTATTATTAAATGGTTTTGTTTCGCTTAAAAGATAAAAAGACAATTTTTTCATATAACTATTATAACGTAAATAATTTATGCAAAGCCTAGCATAATAATAGCAACCATCTTAGTATTAAAACTGGAAAGTTATTGCCATAATTGTTAAAATTATATTTACGTAATTGTGATTACCAAAGTAACACATGAACATAAATCTGCAGTTCAATTAGTAAAATGTTAGTACACAGTAAAACTGTTTGTGTTACTTATTTGTTAATGCAAAGTTAGGTATGTGTGTTAGGGTGTACTAAATTCGATGTGGGGTACCCAGTTATTAATGCAGAATGCACAACTTTTCAAAATAAACTTGCTGCTAAACACAAAAATTTGATATCTTTTGTTTTCTTCTAAGTTGTAGCTTGAAAATCGTTTTCCCTCATTTTAATTTTTGCCCCTAACTCAGTTATTTTTAAACATAGAGCAAAATGCCAGAAAAAAGTTTTTCGGTTTTTGGCATGTTTACGAACGTCCGCACTTTTCAAGATATGAGGCAAATTTGTATTTGTTTTTATTGGAAACTGTCCTTTATTTTAATATACTATTTTGAAGCTTACTTTATAGGGTAAAACATTGTATTTTATTATTTTTCTAACATTTTGTCAAAAGTAAAACTGTGCAGAGTATTTAGATTGTAGTGGCAACACTGCTGCATCCGTTTCTTGGTTCACTTTTATACGTTCCATAACCTTAAAAAATTATTAGTAATAGTGTCAGGCCATGTTCGCTGATCGGACGTTTTTAGTAAAATATTTACAAAATCTGTTAAGATCGACTGTGCTATAAGTGAGGATAATTCACAAGGTATGTTTTGTATAATGAAAACGGATTTATTTATGATCTAACATATTGAGAATGAGTCATTTTAAGGTTGAAATCATAATGCTTTGCACTGATTTTATTAATTCACCTATGCCAATCACTGTCTACATATTTGCTGTAATAACGAATTATTGGCCACGAGGCTCTATACAGTCATTAGTCATTAATGAATTACACAATTTTAAACTCATTTTTGGTTTAGCAAGATGCCCAAGGTGAGAGAAGGTGTCAAATACGAAAAACAATACACCGACGAAAATGTTTTGTCAGCATTAGAAGCCATAGAAAATGTAATGTCACAAAGAAAAGCTTTAGAAACATTCAATGTACCACATCAAACACTACAATTTAGAAAAAACAGCAAGTTTACCAACAAAACTACTTTGGGACCAAGCACTGTTCTTACCAGTGAGGAGGAAAGCATTTTAGAAGAGTAGATCGTGACTAGTCATAAAAAAGGCTTTCCAGCTAGAAAATTGGATATCCGAGCTTCTGTCAAAGAGTTTCTGGGCACAAATTCACGTGAAAATCCATTTCATGCAAATCTACCAGGGGACGGTTGTATAGAGCTTTCCTCAAACGTCATCCGGTTCTGACTCATCGAACACCAGAGGCCATAACTTCAGCCAGCTCTGGGGTTTCGGAAGCAGATATACGAAATTGGTTTTCTTTGATAGAAGAATATTTAAAGAGCAAACATTTAGAACACATATTACAAGATCCCACTAGAATATTCAATGGGGACGAAACCTGTTTCTTTCTCTGCCCAAAAAACTTTAAAGTTGTAGTTCCTCGAGGTGCAAGAAACGTTTACAAAGTTGAGTCTGCACAAGCAAAAATGAATATAACCGTCATGTTTACCTTCTCAGCAGCTGGTGAATTAACTAATTCTATGCTTATTTATCCATATAAAAGGTTACCTGCCGCAATAGTAGATTCAATGCCAAGTACATGGAGAATAGGTCATAGCGACAACTGTTGGATGAAGGGAGAATTATTCTATGAATACATTGGTAATGTATTATATCCCTGTTTGAAAGAGTCTGGTACTACATTTTCAATAATTCTTTGCGTTGATGGCCATTTAACGCATCAAACATTAAAGATAAGTCAGCTTTGTACTGAATTATAAATTATTTTGATAGCCCTCTACCCAAATACTACAAGATTGATGCAATCAGCCGATGTCGCTGCTTTCAAATCTCTTAAGACGGGTGGAAAAAAAGCTGTATTGGAGTTTAGGAGAAAGAATCCTTAACAGGTATTGACCAAAGAGCGTTTTGCTCCCGTCCTAAAGGCCGTCGTAGAGGAATATGCTAAAGTTGACACCATAAAGAATGGATTCCGGGCCAGTGGTTTGTTTTCATGAAATGCATCAGCTATTGACTATACGAAATGTCTTGAACTAAGAACTAAAGTAACTACAGGTAAACATCAAAACAATGACATGCAAGAGATGCCATTCATTTCTTACTTACAATTTAAAAATATTGTTGGAGAAGAGAGAATAAACCTTTTTGAACGAATTGAAAAATTTGACAACCAGAGCAATGATGAATTTATTTTATTGTACAAAATATATAGAAAGTTTAGAAAAAAATGAGACTACTAATTCGACATCGGATATAGAGATATAAAATACAGACATTATTTTTGAAGAAAACATAGGCAATATAAAATCACAAGAACCTTTAACGACCGATATTACAGAAAATGGAGAAAATAGGACTACTAATCCGGCAGCGGATATAGGAATAGAAAACATAGACATTATTCTTGAAGAAACCCTAGGCAATACACAATCACAAGAACCTTCAACGACCTATACTATAGACAATAGACAAGATGAGACTACTAATTCTACAGCGGATATAGAAATAGAAACTACAGACATTATTTTTGAAGAAAACGTAGGCAATGTACAATCCCAAGATCCTTCAACGACCGATACTACCAAACATAAAAAAGAAAATATAAAAATTCTAGTCTTAGTGACTACATAGTTTGGCCGAAGAATCCTGAAAGGAAAGGAAAAAAGAGACCAAAAGACTACTTTTCGTGTTAACCAGTTCCAACTGAAAAAATTGCAGATTGAAAAGTTTGAGTTGAAAAAGCAAGAGCAAGAAAGAAAGGAAACTCGAAAAACCAAAAAAAATTGTTAAAACACGATGAAAGAACAATGAAAAGCATGGAAAAGAAGAGGGCTACTGAAAGAGAAAAAGAGTTAAATGAAAATACTGCAAAAGAAAAAAAGTAAGCTTCAAACCAAGAAAAGTAAAATTTTAACAAATAATACCGATAGACATGAACACCAAGTGGACAACTTTTCAAGTCTATAACCAAGTGTGAGTGGATGGAAAAAAATAACAGCGACTCCGAATACATCTGTAGTTAGAAGACTATTTACTGTCGAAGAAATGGGCAATAATAAACTTACAGAACAATTTTATTTTCCGAATAATGTCGCCGCTGAAAGAAACCTCTGTTATAGTTGTGCTTGCAAGAAAATGCTATTTAAAGTACATTTGTTAGGATTTAATGTATTTGAGGTTTTTGCAATGTAACTGTTTCGTTGTAATATTCACTAGGCTGTTTTAAAATAAATTTCAAACAATTTAGATCTGTACCTATTTCTCATTTACTTTTACCATACCAATCACTGATATTCTAATAGCCAGTAATATAAAAGTAGTGGCCAATAACTGCGTATTTTTACAATTTCAGATACTTTTATTTGTAAAAAATAAAATCTATTTCATAAAGGCAAAAATAATAACTAGATAGACTTGCAAAGGTTGTGAGTAGCTACATAATATGTTAATGCAATACTAAGATCAGTTTTCATTTAATAGTAATAGAAAAACTTCAGAATGACTCTTAAGTAGCCAATCACTGTATAGTTTTCCCTATTACTTTGTTGAAATTGTGATTAATTTTCAAATTGCAGCCACTTGTAGTTTCTACACTCGTCACTTCAATAACCGTAAGTCACGGAAAATATTTTTCTCGAAAAATAAGGACAGGTGACCAAGCTTTACTTAAACATTAAAGATTTAAATCTAAAAAATAGAACCTTAATAAACACCTCTACATATAAAGATTTATATAAAATATTTCACTTATGGTCAGAAAACGTTTATATGAATGGAAAAGTCTCAGATTTTCAGAACGAAATAATTGTCAAGAGAAACCAGACTGTAAAACGATATCACAAACAATTCAAATTAACCGGTCTGTAAAAAGTAATGTTAAAACAGTAAGTCGCCAAAGGATTCCAAATTATACAACAAAATGTTATATTGTTTCCTGGCGATGTTTTGTTTTTTGGTTCAGTCCACACGACCAAGTTCCACACAGAAGAGCACTTGATACCAATAACAGAATTAGAGGTAATACGCTTCCTTTTTATCTAATAAAAAAAGTCCTTCCCAAAAGTGGGGTTTGCACTTCACCAATACTACACAGTAATAACGAAGCACTTATAATATCGTCCCTTCTATTTTGTGGACCTCTAGTTCTGGCCTTTTTGTTTTTGATTTCAGACCTATAAAAGTATTAATATAAGCATGTTGGAAATTGGAAAGAATTTAGGATTTTTTCATTTTAAGATTTTTACAATTTACAATTATGTTAAAAAACAATTAGCTAAAACGAAATAATTATTATTTCTATATTTTTTTATTAATTCTTACCAAACACTAACGGAGAATTTCTTACATTCATATCAGATGCTTTCAATAAACTGATTACCCTTAACTCGTGGTTCTTACACACAACTTATGAAAACCGCAATAACCTTAAAAGGTGGGTTACAAGGATATTAAATACGTAATTATAAAAACCTAGGTGCTTTTGTACGAATACCTTTTCAATTCTTCAGAAAATACGATTAGCAGGGACATAAGAAATATCTCTCACCTGAAATATTAATTCAATTGCAGCAATACCTTTTAGCGACTCTGTGCAGCTAAAACATGCATCTTATTTTGTTGACTGGAATCGACACAGAAAAAGCAAATTTTGCTTGTTTGCTGTGTGAAGGGAGGTGGTCTTAAAAATGCAGAAGAGCAAAACCTAGTTCGTTTAATCCACGTCCGCTTACAGTTAGTTTTTCTGTTCATACTACGTAGAAATATGAGTTTCGAGCTTCAACATCTACGTACAAAAAGATTATGGTTCTTGAACGGGCAATTTTGGCAAGTTTTCAAACATCAAGATAGTTTGTTATTTCTTCGTTCGTTATTGAACTGTTTGTCTCTGAATCTATGTGCTTGTTTAGCATCCTCTTTTTTACTTCGTTCAACTATACACAGCTGTCGTTGGTGTGTGAAACCTCAAATCAAAGCGAGTTGAAGATACTTTGTGGAAAAATTCATAATTTACTCTCCGGTTGTGATTCACTTGATCATTAAGTATACGAGGGTGGTCTGAAAAGTTTCCGACCTCAACGTGAAGATGGCAGCGCACGTAAATAAAAGCTACTGAATTTCGTTGTTCATCTGTTGACAGTTACTCACCAAAGTTTCAGCCATTTTGGACGCGCAGTTTTTATGTAACAGTCGTTTGAGTGAGTTGATGTGAGTTTTTTTGTGAAAATGGACAAAATCGAGTATCGAGCTGTCATTAAATATTTGTTTTTGAAAGGCAATACGCCTTCGCAAATAAAAGATGAGTTGGATTCTGTGTATGGGGACTCTGCACCATCATTTACCACAGTGAAATTTTGGGCTGCTGAATTTAAACGTGGCCGTAAGAGCTTGGGAGACGATGAACGTTCGGGACGTCCAAAAACTGCAACTACCGACGAAAACATCGCCAAAGTTCACCAAATGGTGCTAGACGACCGCCGAATTAAAGTGAGAGAGATAGCAGAGGTTATGAACATGTCAAAAGAACGTGTTTGTCACATATTAAATCAACATTTAGGCATGAGAAAGCTGTCCGCGCGTTGGGTGCCGCGTTTGCTCACGTTAGACCAAAAACGTGTTCGAATGAATATTTCCAACGCTCTTTTGGCGCAGTTTAGGCGAAATAAATCCGAGTTTTGGCGCCGATTAATTACTTTAGATGAAACTTGGATACATTATTATACGCCCGAAACAAAAATACAGTCCAAACAGTGGACTGCAAAGGGGAAACCGGCTCCAAAAAAAGCAAAAACTGTTTTTTCGACTGGGAAAGTGATGGCGACTGTTTTTTGGGATAGTCATGGAGTTATTTTAATCGATTATCTTCAAAAAGGAAAAACCATTACAGGAGCATACTATGCATCATTACTTGACAAGCTGAAAGCAGAACTTGCAAAAAAACGGCCACATTTGCAGAAAAAGAAAATCCTGTTTCACCAAGACAACGCACCGTCCTACACCTCAGCGATTGCCATGGCGAAAATCCACGAATTACGGTTTGAACTGCTTGACCATCCGCCTTACTCACCAGATCTAGCCCCAAGCGACTTCTTTTTGTTCCCACATCTAAAAATTGCGCTCGGAGGACAGAGATTTTCGTCAAATGAAGAGGCATTCACCTTCGTGAACAATTATTTTGCAGAGAAAAATGCCGAGTACTATTTGGACGGGTTACAGAGATAGGAGCATCGCTGGGAGAAGTGTGTAGAGTTACAAGAAGACTATGTTGAAAAATAAAAAAAAAATTTCAGAAAAAATGTCTTGTATCTCTGTTAGGTCGGAAACTTTTCAGACCACCTTCGTATTGTCTAAAAGTTGATGAGTGTGGATTCTCATTTGAGGTGTTAATTGGACTATTGTCAGACTCTGTTGCGATATTTTGTTGCGACTTTTCGGAAGCTGACTCTGCTGTGTCTTTTTGCTGACTCTAACAAGAAGTCCTTTGCTAAAGTAAAGAAGGGTTGCCAAGCCGTAGAAAACAAAAGGCAATTCTACCCTAAGGAATGAAAGTAACAGCCATACAGAAACTTCTATTCGATAGCACAATGGAAAAAAGATGTAGTGCCATAGATATAGACATAAGGTACAACTTAGAACGTAATTTGTCCTAAATGGCCACTACTGTACGAAATCGACAATAGATCACAAAGTGAAATCATAATTCCCAGAACAAAAACAAATCAACAGTAGACATTAAATAGGACACGTGCAACGAGCCTAACTCGAGAGACACGTGGCATGGCGAGTAAAAACGATTGAAAGTTTAGGCGGAAAATAAAAACTGAAATTAGTGAAATAATCAATAACGATGAAGTGGTTGTAAAATAATAATTGTGAATAGCATTGGTGAAAATTAAACGGTAAAGTGTACTTACTATAGAGATAAAAGGAAAGCATGGATAGTGATAACTATAAATTGGAAAATAACAGACGAAAAACCAACAGAAAGAAAGCAAATTAGAAGAGATGTTCAAGAGAAGTAAGAAAAAACAAAAAACTTTCCAAAAGAAAATAAAAAAAGAAGAAAAATTTGTTAAACTGACAGAAATAATGATGGGGTTAATGAAGAATACACAAGAAATAAAAGAAAAATTAATAAGACTTCAACGAAAAGATGAAATTAATCAAACAAGAGAATGAAAATCTAAAAGAGGAGAACAAAAGGGTAACATCAGAGATGAACAAAATAAAAGCGATAGTAGAAAGATTAAAAAAGGGGAAAATACAAAATAATATTGTAATGACAGGGTTGAGAATAGACACGGATACTAGAAGTGACTTAAAAATGCGACGAAAAGCGATAGAACATGAAATATGAGTGAAAGCCCAAATAAAAGAGGCAATTAAAGTCGGGCCAAAAACATGCAAAATAAAACTGGATAACTCACGAAAAACAAAAGGTCAATAACACAAAAGAATTTAAAAACGTACAAAGATAGAATATTTATTAATAGTGAACCAACTTAACTAAATAACTGAATTAAAATGCAACGCAAAACAACTCAATTATAAAAGAACAGAGGCTGCTGGAGAATCAACAAAAGTAAGTTATTAAAAGATTATTATAAATGGAATTAAGTAGAAAAAAAGAAAGAAAGAAAAAGATAATATAGAAAAATAAAAGAATAGAACAAGAAAACTGATACAGGAATACGTAAGGGGAGGTTTGATGACGACTCAGGCAATGTTAAAAGATAACGAGAAAAATACAATAGCAGCAAAAAAGGAATCTAGCATAGGGAATCACAAAGTACAAAATTTGGAACTCGCAACACAAAAAGTTTGATAGGAAGAGAAGAAGAGCTAACACAAGAGCTACAAAAAATTAAAATAGATTTTGTGGAAATTACGGAAACGAAGAGGAAAAATTAAGGATTAACTGAGTTACTAAATGGATATAGGACGTTTTGATCTGGAGTAAAAGAACAAAAAGCAAGAGCCAGTGTGACAGTTATAGTTAAAAAAGAGAAAATAAAATTTGTGAAAAAAGAGCTAAATAAATGAAGAATTATTGTCGATCAACATAAAAGATGGGAGAAACTGTAAAGGGTATACAATAATAGTAGGATATGGACCAAACGCGGACGCAAATAAAGAACGTAAGGATAGATGTTTTGTAGATTTCCAAGAAGTAGATAAAAGCAATAATAAAGTAATTAAAAGAGCGATTTAAACGGAAGAATTGGGAATGAGAACGAAAAAATCAAGGGATGTTTAGGGAAAAAATTGAGAAGCGCTGAAACACAACAACGGAGAAGGAATAGTAGAATTCTGAGTGGAGAATTATCTAAAAATTGGAAATATTCGTTGTAATACAAAATCAATTATTGATTATTTTCTAAGTAACGAAGAAGCTTGAAAAAAAAACGTACAAGACATAAAAGTAAAAAGAAGACCAGAAATAAGAGAATCAAATAAGGTGAAGAATATAGAAATTGAAGAAAAGTTTTGAAAAATGTTGAAAAGTTACTAGATGATACAGGATCGTAAAAAACAAATGGAAAAATATTAAAAATGCTGCATTAACAGCTACTGAGAAAAATAGCCATTATAAAACTTCGGAGAAAAAATGAAAAATGTTTATAATCACAACCAACCCTAGTAAATATGAAGGATGAAAGAAAAATGTGGTAGTGGAAGAAGATAAGATCATGGAAAAGTGGAGACAGTACTTTAAGGAGCTACTGGAAAGAATGGATGTAATAAGGGAAGAGTTAGACCCAAACTTGGTTGAAAAAACAGAAAAAGAAATATTACAGGAGAAAATACGTTTTGAAGGGATCAGGGAAGTAGTAGATAGACCAAAAAGGGGGAAATCCCCAGGGCAAGACACAATAACGGTTGACATGATAGAAGCACTTCCAGAAACTGCTTTACAAGAACTGAGATCGGTAATGAATAAAGCATTCAAAGGACATATAAAAAGCCTACTGATACAGGGAAAATAAGATACCTTCAAACAACTTCGAAAGCTAGACAGGAATGCATCCTGAGTCCGCTGCTATTTATACTTCTAGTGTAGATGGGGAAATGAAAGAAGTAAAAAAATATGAAGTAGGATATTTGTAAATGAAGAAAATTGAAATTGCAGAATTATGCTATGCTGATGATAAGGTCATTATTGTAACAGACGAAACAACTCTAAACAAAAACATGGAAATATCCGAGAAGTCGCAATCGTCCGACGACACCACATTATAAATATCTCATCAACTGTCTTTCTTGTATTACTGACCTTAGTGGTTTCATATTTATTTATTAGATCTAATTACTTTGTTTCTTATTCTGTCGGTTTTCATTTTTTCCCTCTATTTTTCTGAGGCACTTCATTTCCATAACGTTAGTTTTATTTCCGTTTTGTCTGTTAGTATCCAGCATTCGCTTCCATATTCCAATGTTGGGACTACAACTTTTTAGCAACTTCCACTTTAACATGATTGGATGTTTTTCTTTTTCTCAGCAAAGTATGCTTTATACACTTTAAATATAAGACCTATTCTTCCTGCATTTTCTTTTGTTTCTGCGTTTTCATTTTTCATTTTTTTCTAGTATTGTACCTAGATATTTAAGTTTTCTTATCTGTATAATGATTTGCTATTTATTCTGATGTTATGTAATTTTTTATTTGCCGATATGACTAGATTTTGTTTTATTCATATTCATGCTCATATTAATTTTTTGCAGTTTTTCATTTACTACATTTACATTACATTGTAGGTTTCTTTCTGTACTTTCATGACCACCATATCTCGGCAAACAACAATTCCGATAGTTCAGCTGTTTCCATTTTCATTTTCCAAGATTGAAGGGTACTATTCTTTGCTTAGCTCTTTTTATTGCATTTGCTATAATGCTTTCAAAAAAAGAGCGAGTCCCACGTGGTCACAGCTATTTAGGCAACCAAAGTTGCAAGATGGCACGCCTGATTAATTTTCCCTAGGTAGCTTATATAGCTTAGTTGACAGAAACATAACCTCGTCAGAAAATGTAAAATGTCAATCAATGGTACTAATATGAAGCAGTAATTAAAAAGACAAAAGAATAGAATTTATTATTTATTATTATTTAAAAGACAGCAAACACCAGTAAATGAGGTTATGAAACTGAATAACAGAATTTAGTAATTTTATTTCTTCTAATCGTTAGCAATAGACCCAGCATACACTCCTGTTTTAGGCCTATCTTTGATACGATTTTATTTTTATTCAATATTCTTACAACAGTGGAGCTATTTTCACACGCTGCTTTTGTGATATAACTGTTTCCACCTTAATCTCCCTTTTGTCCAGGCATTTCCCTACATCATCTCTTTTTACCTTGCCAAATGCTTTCTCTAGGTCAACAAAGCAACGATGCATTATTTTGTTCTTATTGATAACTTTTTTGCTGGCTCGTCTTAAGGGTCTTGTGTACTTCTGCTCTTTCTAAAGCCATATTGTGTTTCCTCTAAAGTACTGTTCAATTCTTCCCTAAGCCTTGCATTTATTTTTCCTGCTACTTTTGCCAATGGTAATATCACTCCTACATTCCATTCCCTCGCCACTTTTTATAATTGTGTTAAAAAGTTTCTCATAGTTTCCAATCCTATGTTCCTCGTAAATGTTAACATTTCAGGAGTTATACTATCTTTATCAGCAGCTTCTCTCATTTTCAAATCAGTAATGGCTTTCTGTACTTCTCCTTTGGTTATCCACTAAAGTGCCTGTTGGCTGTTAGTTCTTTGATTTGTCGTATTTCCATTCTGATTCTCTGTCATTTTTTCAGCCTTTACTGCTTGTGTAAGCTCTTCGAAGTACTGTTTCCATATTTCCATAATTCTTTTATCATCTGTTACAATTGTTCCATTTTTATCTTTTATGTTTTTCATTATGTATTTGTCTTAGTTGATATTTCTTTCTTTTTGGGCTTTCTAGAAGTTAGTAGCTCTCTCTTTTTTCTCCTACTATTTCATTAATAGTAATCTTCCGTTTACATATTTCTTTCTTGTAATTTTCCTTGCTCCCTTCATTTTAAATATAAGTTCTTAAGTCTTTTGCCCTTTTATTGTTATCCACCCCGGATTATCATTCAGTCTTTTATTACCTTTATCTTTCTTCTTAGTTTTCTGTGTTCCTAGAAACTCTAAATCTTGTTGTGCCATTTCTTCTTTATTGTTCTTTGTTACTGTACTCATATCTATTTCCATTGCTTTGTTCGTCATCGTTGGTCCTATCCTGTGTTTTGTCGTTATCAGTTTTTTGAATTATCTTCAGTTGTTTTATATCTATCCTAAAGTTACTTTCACCAGTTCTCTCTGCTCTTCATTCTACTTTCAGTATATGTTAGTTTTTGGTAGCCTATTTTTACCTTTCCTCCCTGGTCTCTTTCTTTCGCCGCTTTGTTTTTTATGTCCTTTTGCATATCTCTTTTTTCTTTTGTTAAATCATTTTCTATATAAACCTTTTATTTTTATTCTTGAATATCTTAAGTTATTCCGACAGTTCATTCATTTCCAATAGTTATCTAATTTGTTGACGCATTTAATTTTTGATTCTTTCTTTAATAAATCTGTGTAATTCATTCTTCATTGTAGTCTTCTTTTATGTCTGGAGATAATTCAGACACTATTATATTTTATTCTTCCCCTTTTCTTTTTCTATCTTTTCAGATTTTGAATATAAGTTGCTAATTTACTGTTTCATCTTTCATGGCATGGCAATGACATGACACCTTTTTATCTCTTTGTACGTAAGTTCAGTATTTATTTAGAGAGATGATCTCCATGGTCCTAACGAACTTATCTGGTTAAAGAAGACTCTTTAGACAAATATTATATTGAGATCTGAGAGTAGTGATTAAAAGAAATTTACTTGTGCCCTTCTCAAAAATACCTTGATTCTGTAAACTGTAAACCCGGTTCCACAATTGCTCAATGACGTCAATTTTGACTTTGTTTTCAACTCTTTCCAGATGAATAAATTACACAAATTCAAGTGCGGTGAAAGGACTGGCCAGTTAGTGCTTATTCACCTGTTTGGGTATTGCTCATTTAAATTTAAGTAACAGTTAATCCCATTCATACATGAATTTTGAGTTCGCGTTGGAAATGTCTGTCTTCCATAGTATGTGACAATTTTCTTTCGTATCAACATGTCCATTGTGGAGATTTGTTACACCACGCTAAGCAAAACATTACTCGTCTGCGAACAAAATTTTATTGCCTAAATTCTTGAATAACCTGTGCAAGCCCCAAACGAGATATATGTAGGATCAACAGTAACAAATCTTGAACAAACTGAAAATGAAAGGAATAGAAAAGTTGATATCTGTCTCCGTCACGGTATCAGATTGCAGCCTACGAGGTAACCGTAATAGTCTAAGAACCGTGGAACTTACTCATCTGCGTTAAACCTTCTGCGTCTTTTCTATGTATATTTTGAAAGTCGTGATGGTGCGTTCTGGTTTGCTGTTCCACAAGAAGTTGGGATGCAGTTCATACACATCATAAATCGTCTCTTGAACAGAAAAAAATTCTTCTGTTAACACTTGTGTTTCATTACCTGCGCACCTTGAGACGACAGCTGACTCAATAGCTTAATGTATAAAGCCAGCTCAGAACATTAGAAAAAATTTATTTACTATTTTATTTTAAAACTCATGATGGCATCTAATTTATCTGCAATAAAATCCGAACGGAATATTTCGGAAATCTTTTAAGTACAAAGGGGATATATTTCTTTAAGACAAATCTAATTAGCGCTAGCTAGTTGTTTTACGTTTTCAAATTTTTGTAAATTTCTTTATATATGTACTAATAGTTCGACTGTGGAATTTTCCTTTATTTTTGTAGATTTTTTCTCTCGTTCGTCCCTACAAATACTAAAAGTAACTTTTGATCATTTCTGTACAATTTTATTACATCTGATAAATAAAACATTTTTAGTCATCAAATCGTGTAAATAATGAAAGTCGAAGTTAATAAAACACATCAAAATTTGTACTGGGAATAGATAAAATCGAGAACGAGAAAAGTCCAACTAAGATTACATTTATGTCTATTTTAGTAGGAGATAAAACCAGTGACTGTGCACAAATGAAAAACGTAGTATATATATGTGCACTATCCTAAAATAACTGAATATATCCGCGGAAACTGTCAAGAAAAAGGAATAAAATATCCGTCAACAAATAAACTGAATTTGATATCCCGACCTCAGAAATAAATGAATAGAAATGGTTTCATGTAAAGGAATATACTTACCCGTGCGAGGAAAACCGTTAGTTCAATGATATTCCCAAATTTATTTCACCTCTATTTTTTACGAGGCTGTTAAGCGTCTTCTAGGACGCTGTACTCATGAAAGAAACATGAGAGTGTCTCTATCTTATAAAACTTAAGTAATTTTGCTGTACTTTTAGGGCCAACCCGCACTTCTCATTACAACTACGATGACTCAGACCTTAGAGCAGTTTATAATTTACTTTTTTATACCGCTGTGAAATGATTATGTTTTGCACGTCTCGAATGGGCACTCTTTTTACTTTTATTTTTATAGGTTGCAAAAATAATTACTCTTCAGAAATACATGACATCTTTTCGTACACTAAAATATTTAAGTTTTTATTAAGAAGCTGCGTGAAAATTAAAAAACAAGATAAAAGAGAAAATCCTGGTGGTATTGTTCCCAAAAAAGAAAACCTGAATCTTTTACATTTAATTTCTACAAGAGGTTTACATATTTATTATATTTTCGCGGAATTAAAAAAGAAATCTTAAGAAAGTGAGTTGATGTTAGTCAAAAATAACACAATAAAGCTCTAGGTTTTCACAAAGACTCATTTATCCTTTGAAACTGAATAACGTTGTAAATATAAAACTCAGAATGTTTATTAATTTTTTTTATCGTTCGCATACATCTTTTCCCTTGAAAATTTGTGAAATTTGTTTTTTCGCCAAAAATATTAGCACTTGAGCTTTGAATATAAAAATTTTATCATACTCGTTACGTTGCATATCGTTCCGAAGTACAAAGTAATATTTAATTTCCATGTTTTTTGGTACTTAATTGACTGATTTGTTATTATGCATGATATAAATGCCATAATATTAATCATTATCTCAGGAGTAATCAATAAAAGAATAAATGATGTAATATCTTAAAATATAACAATCAATAACCAAGATTATGATAAAAAGTTGCTGTAAAAAATATTGTATATTCTGGTGTACCATATATAAGACGAGAAATACTAGTTATAAATAGTTTATAGGTAGTACTTTATCACGTTCATTTTAAAAGCTTGAAATTCCAAATAAAACGGCTCAAGTGCAGCATATAGCGATTTGTTGAAAATTTCAGAACTGTTACTATATCAACAAATACTACTTGTTATGTCATGCCAATAAAATATTGGTATGTTTTTGTAAGGAATATCAAATGAAACTATGTATTTGTAATATTTATGAATGTTAGAGTTGCAACTAAAAGCTGTTTTGAAGTTTTATTAGCAATACGATAAAATAAATATTTTAAATGTACTTCAGCAATAGTTGCAAGTTCAGTTGTTTAAGCGAACGGCTAGAAACCAAGAAATATTGAGTTCGAACCCCAGTACACACATCTAAATAAAAGAAATATGGTAGGCAATCCTCATTTTATTTAAATATCAGGAGTAGAAACTATCTGAAGGTATCTGCTCTCAAGAAATAGATAAAATAAAACAAAATGAACTGAAATGAATTTTATGTATGCTGCCTGATTTAATTAGATTTTTGTAATTTTTGTAATTGCCAAGTAAATAATTAATTTATAATAGTAATATTTAATGAACTGTAATGCTAAGAAACTATTAATCAAGTTCACGCTGATGACAATATTCACAGAGAAATATTGCTCGAGGTTTATTTTTTTGAGCACATAAAACAAGCATATGCTAAATCCCTGCTTAAAAGGTAATGACGTAGAAGCAAGTTTAGAGCAAAATAACCATTCTTAATAAATTTTATGTTTTCGTAAAAATAAAATAAATCCGCATTAACCACAACGTAAAAATTGCTAAAAACTCAGATGAAATCTTAATAAAATAACAGAATTTTTAAATTGCTCTTTATTGGTTTTTTTAATAAAATGAAAATAGCTAGTTACAATAGACTGATTGATCAATTAAATTCAAGAAAGATAAAATGCTTCAGCTAAGAAGTGCTTATGTCTTTAATAGCAGCAAAACGTCAAAGGCGGGCGAGGATGGGTAAACTCCCATTCTAGAGCGTAGCTGCGTAGATTTTGCAAATAACGATTGATCTTCCTTTTGTTGTTCAAACCTTGTACGTAATAAACTAAAATATTTGGTTCCCACTGTAGAAAATTAAGTCATACAAGGTATTATTATAATGATCTCAAACATTAAAGAAAACCAACGTATAAATATGGAAGCAAAATCAAGCATTCTGATAGCAATGAAAAATCAAATAAGCCACGTTCAAATAAAAAACACACACGAAAGAATCATAATGAAAAACATCTGAAGTTATAGAGAGGCAGACGTAGATAAAAGTTAAAGTAGGAGTAACACTCATTCAGGAAAGCTAAGAATAAAGGTAACATGGCTAGAATACAATCAAAAATTGTAGCTCAAGAATTTGGAAGTAAAACAAAAATTTTACTTAAAGGCAAAAGTAGAGGAAGCCATGCAAAAACGTATAGAAAATGCAGAAAACAAAAAAAGGACTGGTTGGAGGAACAAAGCTGATTTTCTTAGAGCAAAAAAGTAATAATGAGTTGTCAAAAGGGCAAAAGGATCTATGAAGATTCAAGGAAAAGACAAAAAGAAATAAACCATCTAGAAGGGATGCTACAAACATTGAAAAGCAAGGAAAGTAAGAAGCTTCAAGTCGGCAACATTCTATACAAATAAATAAGGGCTTCTCTTAGAGGACATTTTAGGAAGGTTGAACTGATGAACTAATGAGTAAGAGGTGTCAGTAAACGCGGAAAAAGTCAAGCATGGAAAGAATAGGAAAAAAGAGAAAATAGAGTGGTGGGAGCTTTGGTAAGGAGAAGGGAAGAGGAATAAATTGGAAGACACAAGGATATTATATGGCGCACAGAACAGTTTAGTGGATCACAATTACAACGGGCAAATCTAAATTTTTGGGCGTTTAACCTGTGTGGGGTGCTGAGCCGGCGCTAACGTTTTGGCCGCTCCTGAGCAAAATTTATTTGGTTACCCTAGATTCAAATAGATGTAGATCTTACCATTTTGTTTGCTAGGCTGTAACTAGAATTGCTGTCTAGTAGACTATGCATTCTTAAAAGAAAACAATAACACCAGTAAACTGGCTCTTCTACTGGGCAACTTTTATCTCATTTAACCGACTTCGTATCTCTCACCCTTTACGAGATCCCAATGGCAAATTTCGAATTTTGGACACACTTATCAGATTTGTTTTAACTGCATGTCTTCTGACTTCCGCACTCCATGGGTCGAGGCCAAGAAAAGTCCAAATAAATTATCCAGGAGGAGCTTATTAAATCTGTACTTTTCCTGTCTTCATTGATGCAAATGTACCAATAACGAAATCGAAATCAGTCTTCGCAGCTTCTTCCCTTTCAATACTCAGTCAGTATAGCAAGATCGCATAATTAATTTTGACCCATGGAGGCTCTCACATAATTAAAATTAATTTTAATTTGCTGAAAGATCTCTCACAGCTAGCAATGGGTACAGAAATTGTTAACCTTACTTGGATCGCTATACAAAGATTGGGAAATACGCTCTCATCTTCATTTGCACAATAAATTGCAGAACTTCTTCATTTCTTGGTATTTTAATGCTGGTCCGGCTTGTAAGCAACATTTTGAAGTCTAAAATTTCTGCATATAGTTGCTGACCATCAACATCGCAGTTGTAAGAATTTCCCAAATTTTCGCATTTTAGTTTTAAGACGTCAGTGTCACTGCTGTGAGACAATCCTTTAACGTCAAGTAGAAACCCAAACTTTTTATCCGTTTCATGCAAACGAGTGAACCTCTCAGCCATTTTCGTAGAAAGACGGTCAATTGCTCCCTTCACGACTCTTTCAATTTTCTGTTTAGCTGTTAATCCGGCACCGGTCGACGTTTCACGAGTCACTCTTTTCTTTCGTCTTGGTTATTTTTCGGTTTCAACATCCCAATCTTGGCAGAGTCTAAATCTAGCTTGTAGAGCTTTAGCTACCAAAGTCTTTTTTTATCGTAAAAATGATCTTTGAGAGCTTTCAAATCTGAGACAACATCGTGGAAGTCTATGCTCGGATCTTGCAGTTTTTTTTTAACCTGTTTAATAGCAATGAGTACTTTATCTCAAACATCTAGTCAGAAAATCGTGACTTAACATACGGTTGTACAACTGTTTAGTTTTACTTCTTGATTCACTAGTCTCATATGTACCTGTCTATCATGACCTGGAGAACTTGAAGTATATCGTCAAGGTATTTATTTGTAGGCTTTACAGCTTCTACCCTTCTACTCCATCTTGTTATAGGTTCCGACTTAAGAACCGTAGGAACAGCGTTTTTGAGTTTTTCCCAGCGTTGAGTTGACGAGGAAAACAATGCGTAGAGGGTTTGTTACCATTATTGCGTCCTGTTTAGCTGTGTGTACACCAACGAAGTTGAGTGAGTGGTTGTCACAGTTCACAAACACTGCCAGATGGTTCTTCTCATTTATTCTTTCTGAACACAACTTTTGTGTCCAGCCATCACAACAGCGTCATCATAGCACTGTGACCGACAGTTCTGCAAGTCTATTTTATCCTTCTCTAACTGGTTCGGAATGGTCTCAACTAAGTTGTTAGCATTTTTCAGGTTCGTCTGAATAAAACCAAGGAAGGATACAAACTGTTTCTGTTTTCAAAATCGCCTTCCACATATTTTATTATTTCTGAAACTTGCTCACCATGTGCCTGATCAGGAGTCGAATCGAACATGAGATTAAAGTACGTAGCTTTACGAATTTTTGCGCCAAAGTTAAAGACGGGTGCTACACAGCACGTGGCACCAAATGGCGCCCCTTCACATTGGCGCCCAGGGCACGTGCCTTGCCTGCCACACCCTAGATACGGCACTGCATTTATGTTAGGATAAAATAAAGTATTTACTACAGGATGTTAGTTTACGGTGCTTCTAATAATTCCACAGTTTTACCAGTTATACCTACTTAAAGGGAGAAAAAAATGCGCTTAACAAATAAATTCAACGGTTATTGGTAGTCAATTTCCGTAAATTATTACACTGTATAGCTTATCTTTAGTGTACAGTTTTTTGTAATGTAATATTATTTTATTATTAAAAGTTTTTGCTGATTTTGAATTTTGGCTGCCCCAAAAGTTTGACTGCCCTTGGGCGGCTGCCCTCTCGCCCTATCAGTTAAGCCGGCCCTGGTGGTGTGGTAACTTTTGAAATTTTAATTTTATTTCGATTTTGTATTTTCCCGAACCACAAACCACTGAAATATCTTTTACAGTTATCTCAAAACAATTTTTTATCAATAGATGATGTTTTCTTAACCCTTCTCTTTTTTTGGTACCCTTAGTATTTTTAGAACGTTTGCTTTGCAGCTGTGCAGTTAGCGATGCTTATTTGCCAAACAAAACTAAACAATTTTTATTAAAGCAATATACCAAGCAGTATCCTTGTTGATTAAGTTAAGTGTATGTGATTTTTACAAGCTTGTATATCATTTGTTTACATATGAAAGAGAGTAATTCAAATATAAAGACAGTGATAAAAAAAGTTCTTTTTCACTCAGATACGAAGCTTTAAAAATCAATATTTTTGTAGAATGTTTACGCTTAGACCATACTAAAAAGCTTTTTCTATAGTGATATAGCAACACTTGCTTTTTGCGTATTTGTATATCTTAGCACAGATAGAGAATCAGGTTTACATTATAAGAGTAATATTCTCAAAATTCTTAAAGGAATTGTTGTTTTCTAAAAAAGGAAATTCTATTTTTAGCCAACATAAATCGGGAGATTTTGATATTGACAGGTATTGTAGAAAAGGAAGTTAACTACAGGTATCTCTCTGTTCTTAAGACAAAATTAAATGTTGCAAAAGCAATCACTACTAAACAGGCATAAAAAGTATAGAGGAAAAATCCAGAACAACTTTAAACGAAATATTAAGATCAACTGAAGAGTCAAATAAATCATGGAAAGCGAATAGGCTAAAATTAGTAGTAACTGGTACTAAGTACGTGACCCAATGCGGGCACAATCTTTT
>VTPC01091103.1:210124-267632 GCA_011009095.1 Ignelater luminosus | reverse complement strand
ATAAAATTTATTGTATGCTAAAACAAGAAAAATACTTATGCATGCAAGAAAAAGAAGAAACATTCTTAAATTTTTTCTTTCTTATTAAAAAAACTTCATATTAAATTGTAAATGTTATTTATCACTAGTACGTAAAAAAGCTAGTTCAACTAGAACTTATAATAAAAGTTAAAGGTTGGTTGTCATTAAGTAGTTACATTTCAAAAACAATTTGCTAAATCATCAAAAACATTTGAACTGTAAGCAAAGACAAGTTAATTAAAATAAATGAATCGGAAGGAAGCCACGACACGACCTCGTGAACAAAAGGTGAAACTTCTCTTGTACGTAGATAAAAGCTCCAAGATTATTGAGGCTTGAAAGAAATAATACAATACATAAACGTACATAAAAGGGCAGCAGATAATCCAAGCAAAAGGGTCATGGCACTAAGATACCTCTTCGAATGCACTTCACTAGGTGATGGTTAGAGATGGTTACTGTACAAGCCAGGAAACCGAAACGCATCTGGTAAGAACAAAATTTCACAGACAAGTCCTCGTTTGGTATCTAACAAAATACCTGCTCGGCTTGAAAGTCCAAAAATTAGCCAGTCAGCAGTGTTTTGTAGAATATGGCAGGGGAAAGATTCTAGTACTCTAGAAAGTGGACGGTTCTACGTTATCACCAGCGAGTGGACTTAGAAAAGAGAAAATAATCAAGTCACCAAAGACTAATGAAAATTCAATTTTATAAGGCATTAGGTTAAATTAAATTATGACAAATAAATGAAATAGGAAGTTTGAATTACAAAAGTAAGCAAAAGCGGTGTCTAGAGAAAATGAAAATGTCAGTAGGCAACAGCTTGTGTTATTCCTTTTCAAAGGAACAATAAAAATAAACGTGAAATTTATACTGGGCGTCTCTCCCTAGTACAAAGAATTAACCAACCTTCTTCAAAAAGATTTAATTAATAAATGTACTGGAGCTAGAAGATAACAGCCTGAAATAGAGATGCGGTGAAACTGTTGACTCACAAAACGGAAAATTAATTACCAAAGTAACACCATCTAAAAAGCAAAACATTATTTTTACATGCTTTACTGTTGGATGCTGTAATTGGAGCTACGGGTGAAGGTTGTAATTAAGTTTTCAAGATCTTTTGAGATTTCTGTCAGTTGTATATAGTAGATATAACTTTAGACTATTCAGCTTTATTATTAATTATGAATTACTCCACTAACAGAAACAGTGCTTTCACTTCAGAACTATTAAATGTGGTGTTTCCCAAAGTTCAGAATTATAGCTTCTTCTGTGTAGTACCTACAGAAGTAGATAAAAGAATCAGAATACACCATTGGACATAAATATTAATCCTTCTACGTCCTCTGTAATTTATTAGCAGAATAAGTCATAGAGACGCAGTGTTATCAGATGTCTATTTTGATTATTGGTACAATCATTTCCAGTTCATATTTTTATCTTATACACTTTTATACTTAGGTCTCCCTATAATAAACTACTAATGTTTTAGACCACACTTGAATAAAGCTAAAAGTATGATACCATACAAAAAAGGACTTATAACGATGAAGATTTCATGTCGCAAATTGTTAGCTGATCTTCGTAGAGTTGTATTCGGTGATAATATCAGAGGTGACCTTTTCTCTTCTAATACTCCAAAAACAATATTAAATGGCACTGCAGATGGTATTTAGAATACAATAGCTGACAAAGGAACTAATATAGAGCATGGGCACCGAAAAAATAAATGAAAGAGTGAATATAAAATTTGAAATCAAAAATGGAAAATATTTGAGGAACGTTGAGAACAAGATCGTCCAGTTCATGAAACGGGTAAATGCATTTTTCAGACTTTGAATCTTACAAACAAGTTTTTCGGATCTTGAATAAAGTTATAATTAAGGATCTCATTTAATTTGATGAACTGTATGATTACTTCCTCAACTGGGCAGTTAGGTATAGTATACTAAATGAATGGGTGCGCGACATAATAAATGTAAAAAGGAAAGTGATCAAAAGTTCACATCAAAATTAATTTTTCTTTCCTTTTTATATTGTAAATAAGATTACAAAAAAAGAACGGTTAGTAAATTTTAAAAATTACAAATATTAAAAGGTTCCTTGACGAGATGCCATTTGGGAATCAATTCGAGCTGACCAAAATACAAAAATTTTTACCTACCCACTTGTGAATGCAACTCGACACTTCCGATTATAAAATTGTAAATTAACGTTCTTTTTAACGTTTAACATTAACGTTTGATTTTTCGTAACAATTTATATTTTTTATTGAGATGTTTGCATTAAATAATTTTGAGTAATGGTTAGTTATTTTATTTTGTTAACAAAATTACCTACCACATCACTTTTTGACTGTGAGCAAGCTTAACAAAAAACAAGAATGGAATTTTCAAACTACAAAAGCTAAAAATCTTGAAAATTGTTATTGGTAGGATACCCTTCTAGGAAAAGGAATTCAATTTTTTTGTTTGGGGTTAATTTAGTGAAAATGCTTGTAGCAACGTATGAGATCTACTATTTATTCTATGGAAAATGTTTGTTATCACGATCACTTTTAGAATTATAGGGCAGGATATTGGGGAAATATTTACGTAAACAATGCCTTGATAATATTCATTGATTTGAAGATATAATTCGAGATAAACAAAAAATTTAATTCAAAAATTTTTCGTTCCCGTTAAAAACAATACAGTAGCAAGGAATTATATACTATGTAACTAAGTCTGTTATTATTATTTCTAGAAACAACCTTTAGTAGGATTTATAAACAACTACCTCTTATGTAATTTTAATGCAAGAATAGTTGAAATAATTAATAAGATACTACGAATTTCATAAAGAGGACGTACTTGAAGTTTTGCGAGGTTTGCAAGTTTTTTATAAAGAATTTCATAAGTTACTATTATTTTATTATTATTCATTTCTAGCAACTTTGCTGTTCTCAATGAATTATGAACTGCCGTCAACTATTCATAGCACGATTATTTATAATATTCTTGGCTTTAATGTAAATAGAGCACTCGATATTTCTCCATACTAATAATAATCATTGTTGTATTTTAACCGAAGTTGTAATTTTGAATAAATTACTTTAAATACATCATGAAAATACAATAAATTCTACAAATTTATAACTTTATAATACATTCTATGCATGCGATATCGTATGTCAGATTCAATATTCTGTTTTTCGAAAGCAAAGTTAAAATTGTTCTTGGCAGTTTATATTTTTTAATGGTAATTAACATTTTTGAATGTTATCGCTTTAATAAATTTATTCAAGGAATGTTAATAGATATTGATCCGTTTTAAACTTCAATAAATACTAGAAGGAAAATTAATTTTCATTTAAGCCTAAAACTGAAAAACAGAAGGACTTCATAAAATAATTCTTTGATTCATGTTATTATTCAACAATCAAGTTAAAATTACGAAAACCTGGTTTTCGAGGTTAAATGAGTTTCAGTTGTGTCTATAATGAACAACCTTTCATTATTTGTTTCCTTTTAAAGACGATAATTGAGAGGGTTCAACAAATTTCAGATGCACAAACAAATAAGTGTTTTTATTTAATCCCATTGAAAAGCAAAATTATAATTAAGATTAAAGAACAAGGAGGCTTGTTGAACAGAACCCTGCGGCAAGCAACAAATAGGAAGGGAGATTAATGAATGTAATAATCAGAAGTAGCCTAAACGAGTCTTCTTTCTTCTTCTGATTGACGGAAAAACAAATTGTTCTTAGATCGTATAATTTTTTTCACAAACACTTGTTTAACAATCCATTTGTTTTTTTATTTAATCGATGTTTGAATGTAAAAATATAAATAACCTTGAAACTTTTAATCAGTTTATATCAGTTATGAGATATGCATGAAAGGCTGCAAAAGTAATTCTCTATTTATTGAAATCTAACAACATATGTATCAAAATCAAATTTTATGTTATTTGCTACTCATCAAGGAAACAATGTGATCATAAAGGATAACAAATTTGAAAATTATGTTCTGTTCACATGACGATATACATCCTCTAGTAGGTAATTTCCTTCTGTATTTTGCTACAATTTACTAGTTATGGTCGCATACAGATTATTTTATTATGTACAGTTTACTAAACTGTTGTCGTTTGACTCGCAAGTATTTTACCTAAAGGGTAGTATTACCTATAGTGAAGTTTAATCGACCAGAACATAACGTTAAATCTTTCTCCACTTTGTTAGTTAACAACCATAAATATACACCCAAGAACAAAACTTAGGATAATAATAATAACAATAGACATGTCTGATCAATTTTATCCTATGATGTTTTATTATGAATTTTCCTAGTCTGCCTGTAATTCAAGTCAGGGGATTAAAAAAGGCTTGAGAAGATACACATTGGAGTTACCCATAATAAAGAACACCTCTATTTGTCTACTTCTTTCTATTATAAGGTAGGGTGCAGTAGTTAATGCTTTACTGTTAGTTTTTTGTTCTAATCTCATTTTTGAATTTTATTTAATTCTGTTATTACATTTTTTAAATTGAATATTTACTTTTTTGATACTTTGTTCTTTAGAAATACAACTTCTACTGCTTGCATAAATACCGTTTGTCTCTAAAGTGTGGTAAAATCACAAAGGGGTAATATCTAGATAAGCGATAATTTATTTCAACATATGGAGTAATGATGGCATAACAGTCAGCTTTACTTTGGCTAATCACCAGTGACGTCCTTAAAGTGGCATAAACGTCATAATTTTTATTTTCAAGTGTTACTTCATCATACAACTATGTACCTTAGCGTGTGTCATATGATAGTTTTGTCAAAGTCTAATGACCTTTTAATTTAATACTAGTAATCCAGTAAAATAAGAATTAAACCTAGGAATGAATGACACAAAGCTGAAAATTTGCATGGACCTTTGTCTTTGCGTTCTAAAGTCGGGCTGAAAAGTCTCATAAGATATCGTGTCCGCTAGTCAAGATATCAAAGGTCAAAGATCACGAAAATCGGTTTTATGCAAATATCTCGTTTTCCATGCCTCCCATGTCATTGGAGTTTCTTACAAAACTTGTAGAGCATAACATTCTCTACAAGTTTGGTTTTATGCATTTTTTTGTATGATTTTCGGGATAGAGTGCGGAGAGTGGGAAGCGCGCATCCTTTTATAGTTTAACGCAATGTAGACTGCAGAGCCAGATGCATAGTACACTTTACGAAGTTAATTATATGATGAAATATATTATTGTTTGAGGTAGAATGCAAGGCGGGTTTTTTGGCATGGTATGCTCGATAGATCTAATGCATGTTGTACTGATGTAATGCAATACACAACCTCCTAATGAATAGTATCAAAAACTACTCGATTCACCTCTAAATACCATCACCAGTAGGCATGCGTTTCAAGATTTCTCATCTTTGTTGTCGTCCTCTTCTTCTGGTCGCCCAAATTCAATTTCCGGATCCTTATCGTCATCTTCGTTTTCCGTCACATTGGATTCTAAAACCTCAAGACTCTCAGGAACAAATTCATTTTCTGTATCAAAATCATTTGATATTGATGAGTCATTGAAGCTTGTCCGTGACACTGACCACAAACTGTGGAGCTCTGCAACACTATATTCCTACATCTACAGTTCACGCCACAACCTTTGTTGAAATTGCCGAAAATACTATTCAATAGTTCGTCCGGTGCTGGTGGCAATAATGTTGTTGTCTGCTTGAGGATCTCGTTATTTAAATCTCATCCCCAATTTTCAGAATGTAGATCCCTAACCAGTTTGGATCTGGAAGTAGACCCGATATATATGCTGACGAGCTGCTGCACTTGTAGATGGAAGAGATGATAATTCCACCGGTCTATTGAGTCTTGTTGATTTGATGAATTGCGTGTACCTAAAATTGTCAATACAGTGTTCTGATTTTGAAGCATTATACAGTGCTAAAACAATACGTATTCCATTTTTCAAATAAATAATGTATTTGGAGGACAGTTTTCCAGTTGCAATATTTGAGTTGGCTGATGTTTCTCGAACATTTTTATAATTTATAGATTTTCTTTGTTAAACGGGACACATGTGTCGCATCCACTGATGCATCCGCATTACTTATATTGTATTTAAAATATTTAATTTCAATAACAGTTTGTTCACTTTAATAACAATATTTTATTATATAACTATCTTCGTAAAGTGTACGATGCGTCTGGTTACGCAGTTGACACAATGTTAACCTATAAACGAATGTGCGCTTCCCACTATCCGCGCTCTATCTTGAAAACGACTAATTATACAGAAAAATAAATAGAACCATCTTGTAAGAACTTTTATGCTCTACAAGTTTTGTAAGACCCTCCAACGACATACGAGCCATAGGAAGCCAGATATTTGTAAAAAACCGATTTTTGTGACCTTTGACCTTTGATATCTTGACTAGCGGACACGAGACCTTATGAGATTTCTCAACTCATCTTTAGAACATCGAGACAAAGATCTATGCAAATCTTCAGCTCTGTATCTTTCATTTCGAGGTTTGGCCTTAATTTTGCCTTATTTTACTGGACTATAGTAGAAACGTGTAACTTAATTATTCCTTGCAGGTATGCTAACTTATAGTGCTTTAATTTATTATTGTAATTATCATTTTTTTGCAGAATAATAAAATCAGTTAGAAAACGATCTTACAAATTAAATTACAAGTTACATACTAAATTAAAAGAACATGGATAACGCAAAGTTATTTGTGCACATGATAAAGAAAAGTGAAGATGATTTTGAGGTGGCAGGCATATCTGAAGATAAGATATTATGGTGTAAATTCCCAAGTGAGTATGAAAATTTGAAAAATCACAAAATATTATCTAATAAATCAACAAACAAAAGTGCTATGACTGTTATTAGACCCTTAATGGTTATCGTAGAGTAGGTGTAAAAATAGATGATGCACTGAAAAAGGAATACTTTGACTAGGAAGGTAACTTGTGTTTTAAAAACCTTCACTTAGAAGAAATTCACTCTCCAAACACCACTCCCTCTTCTAGCAATTTTGAAGAGGAAACTATTTTAATCAAGCGAATAAAAGAACTAGAAGCCAAATTAACTTTGAATGATGAACTAAAATCACATTATGTCGAAAAAAAATCTGTTCTGAAAAAATTCGAAAAAAACAGAACGCAGCGCAATGGCTTGAACGATTTGAAGCTGAATGTACCATACATAATGTAAAAGATGACACTAGGATCATCGAAATACTGGGATCTTTCTTGTTAGGTTCTTCTAAAGACTGCAATGAAACAAATCTTGAAAAAATCACTTTGGTAAATTGGAAGCTGTGGAGAGAATCGTTCCTGATAATTTTCGTAGACAAAGGTTGGTCTAACATAAGGAAAGCCTATAACTTCAAATATTTAGGCGGCTCTCTGGTGGATTACGCCGTAACTAAAGAAAAGTTATGTCTTGAAGCTGAAGATCAGGGTACAACCTTATCAAGAATTAACATAATTGTAATTGGACTACCTTTGCACGTACAAGACAAGCTAGACAAAGAAGAGATTGCAGGAATGGAAAAACTGTTTATTGAACTACGAAAATTGGATGATTCGTACAACGCAAAAAGAAAGGATATTACATCAACCGTGGCACCACACAAAAAGCAGACAAATATGATGACTAAAAAAAGAAACTGCAAGATTAATTTAAGAAACCTTGTTATACGTGTCAGGCTCTGGGTTTTAAAAATCGATATCATCCTACAAACGAATGCAGAAACAAGGAGTCCTATGCTACAAAGATAAAGGTAAATCTTTACGAAGATGAAGTAACAGAGATGATGAACATTGAAATTAATGATAGATCTTTAAACTAAAAGGCCCGGAGGAATTAAATTCATTAATAAAAATAAATGTACTAATTGATAATAACATGAAGCTAAAAGCTGTGTATGACAGTGGCTCAAATGTCAGTTTGATAAATCAAAAAGTGATAGAGCTTTTAAAATCAAGTTTGATAAGACACAATAAAGTTTTCAAGACGATTAATGGGTTCAATTTTTCCTCCACAAGGGCAAATAGTATTTCAAGAATTGGTACTGTAACCGACCAACTTAGCACTTATGTGGTAAAGAATAACCAGTTTCCTTATGATTTATTATTAGGCCTTGATGCCATAATAAATTTAGACTTCTTCAAAATGAGAATATAGAAATTTTACAAAAAATTAATAAAGAGAAAATAATTGAATTGGATGATATAGAAAAGAAAACTGTTCCAAATGAATTAGATGATTACTTTGAAGTTCATTTTAATAAACATATAGATGTAAGTAAATTTCAAGCAAATCTTGATCGCATAGAAGATGAGAAGAAAAGAATAGAGATTTGTAATTTAATAAATAAGTACACCTGCATGTTTGCTAAAGATAAGTTTGATGTTGGCAGGGTGAGATCCAACGAAGCTGAAATTAAGTTAATAAAAGAAGAATATGTTACTTCACGACCTTATAAATGTTCCATTCCAGACGAACAAGAGATTACAACTTAAGTTAAGAAATTGCCAGAAACTGATCTCATGGAAGAGTCTGACTCAGCCTATGCTTTTCGCATTTAAAAAGGATGAGGGACGTAAATAAGATTCTGCATTGATTTTAGAAAATTAAACCAATTAGTGGTTCCGGAATCCTTTTATTTTCCAACAATAAACGACTTATAAATAAAGTATCTAATTGCAAGTATTTTACAGTTTTTGATATAAATTCAGCGTTTTGGAGCATTATGCCGAATATGCCGGACCGTCAAAAGGCATCCTTCATCACAAAAGCAGGAAAATTCCAGCTTAAAGTCCTCCCATTTGACCTTAAAAATGCTCCAGCAATTTTCCAACATATTCTGTCAAACATAATTAGAAGAAATAATTTAGACGAATTCTCTATCAATTATATTGATGGCATCGTGATATTTTCTAAAACATGAGCAGAACACCTTCAACATATCGCACAATTACTTCAAGCAATAATAGATGAGGGACTTAAAATTAAGCTGGTGAAGTGCATTTTCGCTGCCAGATCAGTGAAATATCTTGGCTATTTTATTCAGCATAACAAAGTCTCACCCGCGCATGAAAATCCAGTTGCAATTAAAAATCTTAAGAGACCAACAGATAAATCTGGCGTTCGAAGTATACTGGGTTCCATTAACTTCTGTCTAAAATACATTGAAAACAGTTGACAGAAGTTTGAACCACTTTATAAATTACTAAGAAAAAATGTTGAATTTCAATGGTCAGAAGAATGTGAAAGATCGTTCCTGCTAATAAAAGATTATCTCTGCTCTTCTCCTATTTTATCGATTTTTGATGTAGATAAAGATATTATATATCGAAGCGGATGCCAGTTATAAAGGACCGGGTGCTACTTTAAAACAACCACAATGGATGGGAAACTCCACCCTGTTGCCTATTTTTCAAGAAAATTGTCGGAAAATGAGAAGAAAATGGATGTTATTCATTTAGAATAAAAAGCTATCAAGGATGCAATTAAATACTGGCAATGTTACTTAATAGAACGGCCTTTTACGGTAATGCAGTGATCATAAACCGTTAGAAATCACGAACTGGCGAAATATTAGGTGATTTGGTTCATTATTTAATTTCCTGTTTAATTTCAGGATCATCTACAAAAAAGGGAAAGAGTATATCTTAGCAGACCTTTTATCACGGTATCCCGTTCTGGAATACTTTGAAAATGACGATGCGATTACAGTTATAAATTTAGTAGAATTAGTTGATTGTAAATGATTAAATCACAATATTAATAAACTGAGATTTGCAAAGAAAACCAAAGTACACCGGAAATTATTTTTAAGAAATTATGAAGCAAGCCTAGAATATTTGTCTCAGTTGAATTTGGAAAAAAATTAATAAAACTCATCCATGAGACTTATGGCCATATTGGTATTTCTCAAATGCTCGCTACAAGCAGATCATTTTACTACTTTAAAAACCTCGATAATTTAGTTAGTGAATTCTGTAAAAAGTGTTCAATATGTATTGAAAATAAAACACGCCGCAGTAGAATAATTAGCCTATTGTCAAAACTAGGACCAGTCAAGGAACCTTTTGAAATTATGCTTGTTGATACCGTTGGTGATTTCGGTGGAACTCGATCAAATAAAAAGTTCATGCATATCCTGGTGGACCATTTTACTAGATATGCCTGGATTTCCACATTATGTGATTTTATAAACCTCATTGCTCCTATAACAAAAAAAAATAAAATTAAAATCATACTGGCCGATCAATACATTGGTTTAAACTCTGAAGATTTTAAGACTTATCTTGATAAACGAAACATTCAGTTGATTTTTACCTGCATTGATTGTCCACAATCTAACGGTTTAAATGAAAGACTTAACCAGACACACAGAATAAGATGCAAAATAAGTTCTGATGGTAAAAAACGAGCTTGGTCTACTATTGCTGAAGAAATCGTGACTGAATGTAATAAGACAATTCATTCAGCTACAAGATTCCAACCTCTGTACCTATTAACCGGGATCCACTCTACAATATGCCCAATTAATACAGACAGCCCACTAAAATTGGCGGAACTCTATGACAAACTTTCACACGAATAAATTACGAATTGATAAAACTCGAACCTATCATGAATTTAAAGTTGGAGATCAAGTCTACGTAGACAACGGAAGCAAACTTAATCGACGGAAAATAAATAAAGTGAGGATTGGCCCGTTTACCATTTTAAGTCAGATCTCACCATTATTTTATGAACTTGATTGAGGGAAGCGAAAGAAAATATCCAATTACTTTCATGTCAATAAGTTGTCCCTTTACTTTCTGACTAAAGTGACTTGGAAGGGGAAGTGTAAATTAAAGCGTATCATAGATAGTTTTGTCAAAGTCTAATAAACTTTTAATTTAATACTAGTAGAAACGTGTAATTTAATTATTCTTTGTAGGTATGCTAACTTATATGGTGCTTTATTTTAATATTGTAATTATCATTCTTTGCGGAATAATAAAATCAGTTTGAAAACAATTTTACAAATATTTGACTTTTTAAAAGAGCTAGAGAAAAATAAAAAAAATTAAAATATGAGAATAGTATTTATATGTTTGGTATAACTAATATTGGGAAAAGAAAAGAGTTCTTTGTTTTGGTGTAAAATCCCGTTGATGGCACTTATGTCGTTTAAAAACGTCGCTGGTATACGAGGGCGGTTCAATAAGTACCCGTGTTAGAAATGAAGACACAATTTTTTTCAAAAATTTTTTTTTTATTTTTCAACATAGTCTCCTTTTAGAAATATACACTTCTCCCAACGTTCCTGCCATTTTTAAACCCCTCCAAAAAATAGGATTTGCGAACTCTCCAAAATACGCCTCTATCTCGGCGATGACTTCCTCGTTTGAGCTAAATTTTTTTCCCGCGAGCCATTTCTTCATGTTAGGAAACAAGAAAAAGTCGCAGGAAGCCAGATCGGGTGAATACGGGGGGTGCGGCAGCAATTCATAACGCAATTCATGCAGTTTGGCGGCGACAACTCCGGATGAATGTGCTGGTGCGTTATCGCGGTGAAACAGCACCTTCTTTTTTGCCAAATGCGGCCGTGTCTCCTTCAATTTTTTGTCGAAGCTGTCTAATAACTCACTGTAGTATTATCCAGTGATCGTTCTTCCTTTTTCTAAAAAATCCATGAGGATGACGCCGTTCGCATCCCAAAGAATCGTCGCCATGACCTTTCCGGCCGATGGAACCATCTTCGCCTTCTTTGGAGCAGATTCACCGGGAGAAATCCATTGTTTTGATTGTTGCTTAGTTTCTGGTGTGTAATGATGAATCCAGGTTTCATCAACGGTGACAACTCGACGCAAAAACTCCTTCGGATTTCGCTTAAATTGCTCCAAACACTGCTTCGAAGTTAACAGCCGCATCCGCTTGTTGTCCACCGTTAGCAATCGCGGCACCCATCGCGCCGACAATTTTTTCATCGCCAACTTATCATGTAAAATATTAATTGCCGTTCCGGTCGACACACCTACGGCCTCTGCTACTTCACGCACTTTCGTTCGTCGATCAGCGAGAATCATGTCGTGGACTTTTTGAATGATTTCCTCGGTAACCACGTCTGCCGGGCGTCCTGGTCGCTCCTCATCAAAAACGGATGTTCGCCCACGTTTAAATTCGTTGAACCAATATCTAACTATGGTCATAGATGGCGAAGTGTTCCCATAAACAGCATCCAACTTTGCTTTTATCTCCTCGCATTTTTTCCCATCCAAAAACAGAAAGCGAATTACCGAACGATACTGCTCTTTTTCCATCTTGGCTAAAATCACGAAACACGTCTTACTCAAATGGCTGTCAAATCCAAACTAACCTATCAATCAGTCTGCAATTTGTTACACCGTCGTTTGATAGATGGCAGCACACGATGATAACACCAACTTCCCTCAGGAACGCCTTCTGTCGTCAAACACGGGTACTTACTGAACCGCCCTCGTAATTTCGATTCTAAATTATCCTTAATCAAAGGAATCAGATTGTATTTTAGAAATAAATTATGCATACCCATTAATACATTTTCCTACGGTGTAAAGAAGAAATAATCACCTGAACTCAACTGATTAACAGCGTTTTCTGACGTCCACAACTAGTTCATTTCAAACTGCTTTCTTGCATTCTGCTAGTGTACAATTTGAAAAAAAAGCCAATCGCCTGAAAAGTGACGGCGCACGCGTACCGAACAAAATTGTTTTGTAATCGTCTACAAAAAAATATTAATTTACTGTAAATTTTAAGGTTAACTTTGATGGATTTCAAATTAGGTCTGTAAATGGAAAATACTTATACTATATCTAGTTGTGCATTACTTTTTGTCTATGTACCTCACAAAACGATTACAAAAAAAAAACTTCCTAGAAAGCTATCTCATTTCATTTTGTTTTTTAAGGAATTGATACTCAAAACCTTTCTTGAATACAAATACGAAATATTGCAAAATAAAAGTAAACGCATAAATATTTTGAGACTCAACTTAATAGTGTGCAATGTATATAAACAGTTTGCTATTGAAACCGCTTTAGTTTGCGTTATAATCTACCGAAAATGAAACTTTGGTAGGCACTTTCAACACCACTTTTGATTGATTAAACTGTTGTCATCTTAGATAGAGATTTTACAGTAGATACGACAGACTGAAAGACTGTAGTAAATTGCAGTTTTTATTTTAAAGTTTTTCTTGAAACTTGTTTATCATTTTAAATCAACCCGGTATATTTATTTCTACTCTACAATTTAAAATTTTGTTATTCTTTATTTCTTATTTGTTATGAGAATTTCTTCCTTGCTTCTGTGATTTACGGTTCACAGTAAATATTCTCGTAGCGATTGGTTTATTTCTTAAAATGTGTTCTGTTGTAGCGATAATCTCTTTCGTAAGCTGGCCAGCTGTTCGGTGTTAATTTTGTCCGATAGCCTTGTTTATCTTGTCTTGCGTTGTTCCGCTGTGAATTTATTGAATTCTTTTTCTTTAGACATTTTCTTTTCTTTCGGATTATTCCTCGTGATTTCTTATACCTAATAAATTTTTTTGATACCGCTATTTATTCTATTTTTCTCTCTGTGTCTATGTGTGTGACTGTGTACTTTTTTAGGTATGACCATGTTCGTAATTAATTTTTCCTCTTGGTCGAGTTCCCATTCTTGTTTATATTCCCATGCACTAGGCCAGCGTGAGCAGTTTTTGAGTGCGCTTTTCATTGCTTTCGTGGTCCGGCGTGGATTATTAATGAAACGTCAAATTCTTGATTGTGACTCTTTTTGAATTTCCAAAGTGATCGTTTTTGTTTTAATTGGTGAATTTGGGAAATAAGTGTTTCTTTCATTTCTTTAATTCTGGCGTCTCGCATCGTAATATAAATAAAGTCTGGTCCAGTCTATTCGGTCGACGTGTAAAACATAGCCATTTTGCAATTCATTTTATTTTCTACTTTTCTCTTTCCTATTCGTTGGTTACTATAATATCAGAAATTTTATTTGTTTTATTTGTTCTTTGGTGATTTGTTATTTGAAATACTAAGATTTTTTGTGGCCTTCTGTAACTATATCTGAGACGCCATTTTGTTTTCTAGCTTGCTTGGAAGGACCAACCAAGATTTGGCCAGTTTTCGGAAGTTCAACTTAGAAATTAGTTCTTCAAAAGCTTGCTTTTCGTTAATAAATTAATGATTACACGTATGCACTGCGTATGTTCTTTTATTAAAACTCCTTGTATACTTCTCAAGGCTACTGACGTAAGTCTCGAGTGAACCAGAAGGAGTCTCTTTTAACTGAAATTGCCTCCCTATGTCAGGACGTTACAGCCTGGAATACAAAAATTTGCAGAAAAAGAATAAGATACCAACTAAGAAAGTGGCGTAGTTGAATGCCTTTCGTTAACCTTCTTCAGTGAACTAAATACCAACAGAACTAGGGTTACGCCTTTTCACGGTTCCAAAATCAAGTTTTGTCTTCTATAAACCTTAAAAAAATAAATAGAACACGAGTGATATCGCTTCAGGTACAATGTTTTAGAATAGCACTTCTTTTCAACTCATTTATGAAGCCAATTGCAGACGTTTGTTTGTTTTCTACGATCTTACTGGCTCTTCAATTCTTGAACTATGAAGAAAGTAATTTACTAAGATGACGTTTTCGTTAATACTCACAAAAGAGAATTCTAATGGCAATTGATGAAAATCAGAGGACTAATGTGTTTAACATTGTAACGTCACACTTTCTTATGATTTGATTATGCACATGTTGTCCTAAAGTATTTTCAATGTTAGATCTTAAATACCCTTTACATTAATCATATTGAGGGGAAGAATTATTGAAAAGTATCGACGACTCCCTCTTCAGTTTCCCTTTTTAAAGTTTGGATGACAAATAAGAAAAGAATCATTTTCAGATGTTGGATTGAGAAATTCTTCATTGTCAAAACAACGCTCCCACCATCAAACCGGGAAAAAAAGTAAAAGATTATATGTTTTGGTTCTATAAAAAACCTTCATTTTCATTTAATTACTTCACTCATATTACATTGGAAACAAACCAGGAACGTTATTTTAAAATATTTTAAGCTAGTTTATTGTGATTTTTATTCATGCTGGGACAATGCGTCTTGGTTTCAAGAATTCTGGAAAATATTCAAATTGACGTCTAGTTCACGTGATTTACTGGTCGTTAGTTACGTCATATCCAACTTTGAAAAGACGTTATATAACAGAGAAGTAGAAGTTTGTTTAACATCACACTAATACATTAAACTTTAATAAGGATTACTTATACAGAACAAGAGCGGCGTCTTAATGAGATCTGTTATTTGAATTCGGCGTTGGCGAAACAATATCTTCAATGATCAAATAAATTAGACGTTGACCTGCTTGCTGAATGCTGCTAAAAACGTAGAAAATTCACAAGTTATGCAATTTCGTTTTTTAGAAGTGAAATTAAGACAAAGCTATTTTTCGAAATATTACGGCCATACACTTACAATGTCGTCGTGTTTGCCCTTTTTCCAGATTTAGATAGACTTATGGCTCGTGGTTAACAGCACAATGTAGTAAAGACAGCAAACCATAAGATAACAAAATAAAATACAGAAAAACAAATGCCATAAGAATACGTCCAAGGATCAAGAAGCTGATTTCTTTTGGTTACAGAAAGTTTTTGTTTTTCGAGTCTGTCTTGTTTTTTGACCGAAACGCATGCAAAATGTTGGATGAGATTCTGTTGGCGCCATCTGAAACTATTCATTGCATCTTCATTTGAATATGCAATTTATATCTCTCTTTCCGATCTTTGCATCCCCATATCTGTGCACCTCACTGACTTAACCTTGAGGCCTACCTTGCCCTTAAGTTTATCTTTGGTGCATTTCTCAGTTAGTTATCGATACGGTATGTTATTGTATTTTGTTTGTAAGTTATTTTCCAGTTTTTTCTTTTTTTGTGAGTCCAACAGGTTAAATTAAAATTTTTTTATTAAATTAACAACTGGTAGTTTAATTTAATTTTTCAATAGGTAATCGTTTACTTACTTTACTTAGTTCTGCTCCCATATTTACCGGGCAGTGTAGAGTATTGACAAAAAGTTCGCTAGCTCCACAGCTTGACCTCAAGTGTAGTCACGGACTCTTGGGATAGAGCTGATGTTATCAGTCCAGGTGGTCCAGCTTCTCCACAAGGTTTGCTTCCTTCCACCCTCGTCTCGAGTGCTTGTCTAGGGTACCTAAAGTCTTCCATGGGCTGGACTTGGCCAAGCCATCTCAGCTGGGACGCTCTCGCCTTGGCCACTCTAAGATCTGTCCTGATTCTTGAGTTTTTAATGCGATCTTTTCTAGTACTCCCAGCTACTCCTTCTAAACACCTCATCTCGTCCGCTTGGATTCTGCTTTCAAACCTACTAGTGAGGTTCCATGTTTCCCAGTGGTGGGTGAGAATGGGTAGATATATTGTTCTGCACACTGCACACTGACCTCCTGTTTCCTCAGAAATTTGGGCCTGATGGCGTGCAATATACTACTCGCTGCTAAAGTCTTGGTATTCATTTCAGTGCCGAGCTTTCTGTCACTAGAAATCCGCACACTTAAATACTTAAATTTGTGCATCTGCTCCAAAGCTTGCCCTTTAATCATGATACGGTGGGTACGCTGTTCTCTAGATATAATTATTGTCTTGGTTTCGTTTATGTTTGCTTTCATCTCCAAGGCCATAATCAATGGGTTGAGGTTGCATTGTAACTTGTAAGTTGAGTCCTCAATCAATACTACATCATAGGCATATATCAGCGAATTTATTATTATAGAAATTAGTTGCCAATTTCCCAGCTTGAATTTCTTAAAGCTTAAAAATTTCTTCAACACCATGTGCATCGCTACGTGTGAACAATAAGAGGCTCAGGATATCCCCTTGTTTTACTCCCGAGTCGGTACTGAACTGCTTTGAGGTACAATGGCTGGACCTTACTTCGATAGAAGCTTTTAATTCTCTTGACCAGTTTGTTTGAGATGCAATAACTTCTCAGGGCTTTTCATATGGATTCTCAAGGTGCCTAGTCAAACATCTTCACGATATCAACAAAGCACAAGTGAAGTTTTTTATCATTATATTCTATGGTTTGCTCCGTGGCTTGCCGAATCACAAACAGGGCGTACTGAGTCTCTTGGTTGGGTCGATAGCCGTAATGAGCTTCCTCCAGTTTTGCCCCGATTTGTGTTCTTAACTTCTTTTCCAGTATACGTCCGTAGACCTTTCCAAGTAGTGAGATGCCTTGATGGTTATTGCATTTACGATTATCTCCCTTTTTAAATAAAGGTACAATAATTAAAAACTGCCAGTCTTCCGGGACTGTAGATGTCTCCCAAGCGAGTGTAAACCCTTTGTGAAGCATTTCTTCTCCAACTGGTTTCTTATACCTCAACATCTTCGGAATTATATCATCTTTTCTGGCAGATCTACCTAACCTAACTTCAGCCAGTGCTTCCTGTACCTCAACAAGGTTGTCTTTGACTTTCTATTTCAACTTTCTGCTCATTATCACTGTTTTTCTGTATCAGAGTATCATTATTCAAGAACTCTTGAAAGTGTTTTTTTATCTTTTCATGCCCTCATCTGGTTTTGTAAGTAGGATTCCATTTTTAGTATTTATGAATTTTAAAGGACAGTCTCTCTATGGATATTCTTCATCACTTTGTAAAACAGTTTCTGATTTTCCTAAGTACTCTGTTCTAGAAGGTTGCCAAATTCCACCCAAGGCAATTACTTTGAGACTCTTACTACCTGCTTGACTTTCAGTCTTTATTCCTTGTAAGCATTGTAAAAGATAGCAGACCACTCAAAAGATTAGTTTTTGAGGCTACTTATTTACGTCGTGCGATCGAGTACAAAAAAAAGAAGCGTTAAATTACAGCTGACATCTTCGTCTATACCATGCATCTTATGACGTAATTAGTCACCTGTATACTCCAAACCCGGCCTTAAGCATACCAGGTTTTTCTGTATCTCTATTGGTGTATACTTTCACTATAAACGCATTTTCTTCTGATACTTGATGACATAGGGCAAACTACAGTCGTCGGCCGTTTCAATTACAGATGTACAAACCTACGAGGGTGGTCTGAAAAGTTTCCGACCTCAACGTGAAGATGGCAGCAGTCGTAAATAAAAGCTACTGAATTTCGTTGTTCATCTGTTGACAGTTACTCACCAAAGTTTCAGCCATTTTGGACGCGCAGTTTTTATGTAACAGTCGTTTGAGTGAGTTGATGTGAGTTTTTTTGTAAAAATGGACAAAATCGAGTATCGAGCTGTCATTAAATATTTGTTTTTGAAAGGCAATACGCCTTCGCAAATAAAAGATGAGTTGGATTCTGTGTATGGGGACTCTGCACCATCATTTACCACAGTGAAATTTTGGGCTGCTGAATTTAAACGTGACCGTAAGAGCTTGAGAGACGATGAACGTTCGGGACGTCCAAAAACTGCAACTACTGACGAAAACATCGCCAAAGTTCACCAAATGGTGCTAGACGACCGCCGAATTAAAGTGAGAGAGATAGCAGAGGTTATAAACATGTCAAAAGAACGTGTTTGTCACATATTAAATCAACATTTAGGCATGAGAAAGCTGTCCGCGCGTTGGGTGCCGCGTTTGCTCACGTTAGACCAAAAACGTGTTCGAATGAATATTTCCAACGCTCTTTTGGCGCAGTTTAGGCAAGATAAATCCGAGTTTTGGCGCCGATTAATTACTGTAGATGAAACTTGGATACACCATTATACGCCCGAAACAAAAATACAGTCCAAACAGTGGACTGCAAAGGGGGAACCGGCTCCAAAAAAAGCAAAAACTGTTTTTTCGACTGGGAAAGTGATGGCGACTGTTTTTTGGGATAGTCATGGAGTTATTTTAATCCATTATCTTCAAAAAGGAAAAACTATTACAGGAGCATACTATGCATCATTACTTGACAAGCTGAAGGCAGAACTTGCGAAAAAACGGCCACATTTGCAGAAAAAGAAAATCCTGTTTCACCAAGACAACGCACCGTCTCACACCTCAGCGGTTGCCATGGCGAAAATCCACGAATTACGGTTTGAACTGCTTGAACATCCGCCTTATTCACCAGATCTAGCCCCAGGTGACTTCTTTTTGTTCCCTCATCTAAAAATTGCGCTCGGAGGACAGAGATTTTCGTCAAATGAAGAGGCAATCACCTTCGTGAACAATTATTTTGCAGAGAAAAATGCCGAGTACTATTTGGACGGGTTACAGAGATGGAAGCATCGCTGGGAGAAGTGTGTAGAGTTACAAGGAGACTATGTTGAAAAATAAAAAAAACTTTTCAGAAAAAATGTCTTGTATCTTTGTTAGGTCGGAAACTTTTCAGACCACCCTCGTAAAAGGTCTAAGACACTTAAAAACCAGGAAGCACCTAAAGATTTGGCCTACAGCATAAACGTTATTGTATAATACCGAGATTTTCCATTTTGGTGTGGCCCCCATCTCTTGAGTTTTCTCGTATAAACAGAAATTTGGTCAATCGTACTATTAAGTTACTAAGGTAACTAATAGTAATTCATCAGTTATCAGTTAGATTTTGTATGAATTGTTCCTTATTCAAGTTAAATGTACGCATCAATTGACAATTTATTTTTCAAATTTTGTATGTTTAGTTGTACTTAGTTGTTATAAGTTTCTTAGATTCTTAATTTGATGCCTTCTTTAAGAGCTAGCTTTGAATAAATTGAGATTTTAGTCATTTGAGTAATATGAAATCTGATCTGTCTCTAATTTTTTTTAGGTAAAAGTAAGAGTTTAATTATTACAACATTCCCATTTGTACACTTGGACAAAAAGTAGTCCTTACAGTCCTTGGCACTTTTGATGTTAAGTCACGGACGATTGCAATTCGTGTATGGTCTTAATGAAACCACAAATAATTAGCAAGGTGGAAAGAAGGTAAACTACGTGCAAGTCAATATTTATTATATCATTCAGAAATCGCAGAATGAAAAAAATCGTTCGAGGAAAACCTTTTCATTTAGATATAATGTTAATTACTGTTTAACTCTAGTACTTATTCATTTTCTAACTAAGCAACCAAAACTAATAATAACGTTAAAAACCCCTTCGTTTTAACTTTCGTAAGGAAAAGTTAATTTTATGCCTTAATATTTTTTTAGATGCTGTAAAACAAAAACTTCAAAGTTGACAACCTTGTTATCTTTGAATCTCTAAATAAGGAGGTCAACCTTTTTTCTTATAAAACTTTTATACAAACTTATCAAAGCATACAAGGTTGCACTGTTCACCACGACAGTGATTCTTGTTCCGAGAAAGTTCTTATAAGACAGAACAAGTTTATTTTAAGCTCTTGAAAAGGGTATATTTGGAAACGGATTAAATTTATTACCTGCTAGATAATTTAAATTCTTACTGTTTGGTTTGAAAATCTACTTTATCTTACATTATACTCCAATAATTAACGCCTATAAAGTTTTACAATGGTTATATGAAGCACACATAACGGTGTAGTCCTTGAAGTAGAAATTCCAATGGAAAGTTTATGCAAAGCTAAGACCGATAGGATCAATTATACGCATCAATGAATTACTATCCCGAATAAGACGTTAGGGGAAAAGCGATAAGACAAGGTTGTCGAACACATCTGGCGACCTTAATACACAGAATACATGCCTTAACGTTAATTTATCGGGACCCTTATCAGGATGAGGCACAGGGAATTAAGTTTTATGTACCAATGTTCTCATAAGGAGAACCCAGAGATATTTTATGACAAAAAGTTCCCGGTATCAGTTTGCAATATTCCCTTTACGAAATCGGCTTAAAACTTCTCAGCTAGTTTGTGTAACCAGATAATGCATACAATTATTCAGAAAACAGCTCATTAAGTTCTAACTCCAAGGAGCGTAGCTGCTGTAGCAGACGTAGCGACAACTCCGGGCATATTTGTGGCTTTATAGCGGGTTTGATGGCAGCAGGCGGCCGGTGACGCGCCGTGACACGCTCATTTGCATTGAAATGTCCCCCAATTCATGCAGTATGCTCCCCGTATCCTGCGGCCTGCTGAGAACTTATGTTCCCGCTACTACAAGCCTTGCTCTTGCCTTGTTTCCGTCTTCAAAATTACCACATAAAAATGAGACAGCCAACTCTCATTTTATCCACCAAATTACCTTTCTGGATTTTGTTTTTTAATTTTTAATTAAACGTATTTCTACCTTTTTGCACCCGAATTACGTTCCTTTGTTCCCACAGATTATTTTGTTGGAGGTTATACCTCACCAAATATTTTAATGTTTATTACTGCGCAAGAAGTCACGAGCCAAGGATTAAGTATATAAATTTTTTAGCATTTCTTAATGTACTTTTTCTGATTTTATTGATATCGTTACTTTTTATCGTCCTTTATATAACAAACTTGTTTATCTTACATAACGAGCTTAAAGAAACTTCAATTTCGTTTCGAAATTTGCTTCTTTTTATTCCCTTTTAATATTAACCGCTTTAAATTTAAATTTACAAATTATTATAGAAGTCGTTATGCAATACAAAAAATAAATTTAATAATAAAAGTACGAGAAAGAGTCGTGTTTAATTTTATTTTATTACCCTCGCTGCTTTTGATTACTTTCACTTTGATAAAATGGAAATTTAAAAAATGTTATTTAAATTTTACGAAAATTAACAAACAGAAAAGTGTATACACACAACTTTTTAATAAACAACGTCGTAGTTATTCTAACTTTGTTTTGAACACGACAAAATGTTTTTGCGCAATGTTTTGCAACCTCTAAATTGCCACTTTAAATTGCATTTTCCGGAAACTGCAATCTATTTAAAATTAATGATAACGAGTTAAAATTAAATTGTTATTGTTCTTAATTTTTGTATTTCATGTTTCCGGCAAAACACATTAAATTATAAAAACAAAATTCCCAAAAAATAGATTTAATCTCACATCTGATAATAATGCTTAAGCTTGATTAAAATATAAGCAGTAAGTACTACCTATCATGCTTATGATGACTGATATAATCGAATACCTCAGTTAGGAATTTACCTGGTTTCTGCAGGAAAAATTAAATTCACTACAAATTTATAGTCCAGGGAAAAGGTTATGTAATTCTAATTTTTTGATATGTGGGTGTCCAAGTTTTCAACCTCGTCGCCCCTGCGCTGGCGCCATGGAACCCCAAAAACCATCAAGATTTTGGACTTTTTTCAGCTTCTCGATAATATTTTTTAAAAATGTTTTTGTAGAACGATTAGGTAGATAGTTACGCTTCATTAAAGTTACCAATTTTTCGTAAAAATGATACTCTTTTGATATTTTTAATTTTTTTTAAACATCCAACATTAAAATGGAAAGATAAAGAAGCCGACCTAAAACCCGTCCAAGCCTTCACTGCTCACCGGGGAGGACATTGATTTGCTAGTTCTTTTGACAAGTTTGACTCAACATCTCCCAATTTATTTCCGAAAACCTGGAAAAGGTAATACTCCTGAAACATCGTTCTCCTCATCATCCTACAAGTACTCAGTACCTAAAAATCTCTTTGTTCTTCACGCTTTGAGTGGGTGTGACACCACATCTTCCCTGTGCGGTTTTGGTAAAACCAAATTCTGCACTCTGTTCTAGAACAAACCAGCATTGCATGAACTTGCAACCATCGTCAGGAATTCTGATGCCAGTGTTCCACCTATCGCTTAGGCAAAGCAACGTATTGTGATGATATTAAAACTCTACGGTTTAAAATTAAAAAAAAAATAAAATGAAGGGTTAATCATTCAAAGAATATAATATGATTAAGTGAATGTACAGTAGGTTTTGTGATTAGGAATAGATAACGAAAAGTAGGTTGTATAGAGTGGGTGGCTAGATAATTAAAAAAAAAAGGAAAAGAAAAAAGGGAAGTTTGTGGAAAAGAAAAATTGAAAAAGAGGTATTTCGGTGTGGTTGTTGATATGCAGAGACGTAAAAAAGAAAAATAAGAAAAAACTGTAAAAGAAAAGCTTTTTCTTTTAAAATAAATTAAGGAAAAGTAATAAAGTAATAAAATTATGTATATGGTTGATTAAGAACTATGTATGTAGATGGTTATTAAAACTTACTATGTATATGGTCATTAAGAGTTGTTATATATATGGTTTACATTATGTTAATTATGGTTTATGTTAATGTTACACGCTATTACAAGAAAATTGATACAACAAGAAAATAAAACAAGATACACAAATTAGATGGATTTTTATTTGTAATTAGTGGTGTGAAAATAAACTAACAAACAGGAAATCAAGGAAGAAATCGGTACAGTAAATGGAAAGATGAAAGAGGAGCAAAATAAGTGTGAGTGCACATGATTATTAGATTGATTAGAAATTATAAAAAAGCGATTTTCATATTAAGTAAAAGACTTTATTAAATAATAGTTACACAATCTTGTCAAATAAAAAACAGTTTATTAGTTAAAGAACAAAGTATATTTTGCAAAGGACAATTATAATATTTATTATCATAAATATCTTCTAATTCCTTTTTCTTTCTTCTGTTTGTTTGGAGGGACATACGAGTAATTTGGTGCGCGTTTAGAACTTCACTGTGGTGAACAATTTTTGGGTGAGATACAAAGCGCGAAATCAAGGGTGATTCTGTGAGAAGACATCTAGGAGTGAGAGACGTAAAGGTGAACAAAGGATACCCAAGAAGAGGAAGAGGACCTACTAGAGTTTATAGGTGGTATAATTAGAAACAAATACAAAAAAAAGAAAGTAAAATCTTAACCACAAAAAAAAGGAAGAAAGTTAAAATAAGAAACCCTTTAGTTAGTATAGTTAGATAAAAAAAAAATGTAAAATTCTTTGAATGAGTTAATCATTATCAATTTATAAATTTTTTTTGACAAATATCAGTGACACAAGTTAATGTCACAACCATTAACCTATAAGTAACAAACATTTTGATAAATAGAATTCAATTTCGGCCCATGAAATAAAAATATAATTAAATGTTATGAAATTCATTACACTGAAGTTCATATATATCATTACAGTATACTTCTTCATCTTTATGGTGGTGACAAGGCAACAACATTATGTACTTTTGCGCTATCAGTTCTTCTCCAAATCTGCTACTGGCGGGAAGTTCAATCTTGCAAAACTGCCACCGACACGAGATGGTACTGTGTACCATGTCTTCCGCACGTATCACCAAGTCAAGACATAAATGAGCAAAATGAAAGACCCTCTGGACTAAGGATGAAGGAAGCGCAGTAAAGAACTTGTTCCTATTAAAACCGCCAGGGATCCAGTTCCTTAGTTAATCCTGAATTTGATTTCTTGTCACAAGTTTGCCCAAAGCAATGTCTACAAGTGATAGAGCACCTGAGTCTAGCCTTTCTACAGCCGCAGCCTTTAGTGCATCCTTTCTCTGAGTGACAGGAAATAATTAATTTAATTAATTAATTATTAATAATTACTAATTAAACTGTTTTAAAAAAAATCAAAAATCTCAGAAGAGTGTCATTTTTACGAAAAATTGGTAACTTTGATGAAGCATAACTATCTACCTAATCGTTCTTCAAAAACATTTTTCGTACAAACGTTGTAGCAAATGTAATGCTCTACAACTTTTAATAAAAACGTTTTCTTCTGTAATACAATGGTAAAAAGATATTATCGAGAAACTGAAAAAAGTCTGAAATTTTGCTGGTTTGGCGACGAGGTCGAAAACTTGGGTTTTTCACTAGGGCACCGATATATACAACATATCTAAAAATTAGAACTAATACATAACCTTTTGCAAGCAAATATATCTCTATTCCCTGGACAATTAGTGGTGCGTTAATTATTTTTACAACAGAGAAGTTTAATAAATAGTATTGGATATAAATTAATCAGTAAATTACCAGTTTTCGATATTAATGCAATATTTGTCGACTATGGAAGTGAAGATTTAAACTTTTTGAGCCGATTTCTACTCTCTTCATTTTCTAATAAAGCTTCTTTAAAAATCCAAACAAGTATATTTATATCTGATCTTGCCAAGAAGGAAAACTACAAAATCAGCTGCCATGATAGTCAGGGAATATTTAAAGAATACAAACCGAACCTTTATGTTTATATTGTAGAGTAGGTGCCATGTAAGGGTTTTTCTAAATCATTATTTTCACGTTTGTAAGCTTGATATTGTCAAACAACCAATGTGTGCATGTATTATATGTAGACGACAGTATCAAATTCATTATAACTGTAAATACTTTCAAGGACAGTCGTATTCTGATTATCTTAATTACAGATCCGGCTTTACGATCTAGATTTTTGCGCCCTCCCATCCTGTATGAGACAAGCGTGAGAGGTCGCAGTCTAATCCGTTTTCGTTTTAAAGTTAAATCCTGACCAAAAGTGGCCCGTTGAATAGCGCAGCTCGACGCTGCCTAAAAAGGGGGGTTCGTCTTTAAGTTTTGACAAGAAAGTTAATGTAGGACGTAGTCTGACTTGGGGCCACCGAAGGTTGCTTGTGTAATGGCATAACCTGATGCTTTCTTTGAAAAAGTTAATGTAGTGCAAAGCTCGATCATGTGCCGCCGTAAGTGCTCTGTTGCAAAGCGAACCTAACTAGCGTTTGTATTTAATTTTTTTTTCAGGAAAGTTAATGAAGATTACAACTCGGCTTTAAGCCACGGGAGATGGCTTGTTAAATGGCGCACGCCGCCGTTTTTCAAAGAAGGTTAATGTACATAATGTAATGTTGGAGACAAGAAGGTCAATGGGGGATAAAATTTGACCTAGAAAAAATAGCCTATTTAGCTGTTTAAAAGTGGTTAACGGAGGACACCGCCTGGCCAGTTTCAAAGCAAAAGTAATCCCGATTGGTGATCACTGGAGACCGCCACACCCGCTTCTATTGTAAGAGGGCTAAAGGAAGAGAAGGACTTCAGGGTGACATAGTCAGGGCAGAATTCTTTCAACTTTATTTAATCTTTTTCAATTTATTGTGTTTGATTACTCATTGGTAGTACTATTAAGCAAAACCTGAAAGCGCTGCTTGTCTTGTAAAGAATCTTGAAAAGAATCAATCAAGTCTGCGCAATCCTTTGATTAATTTCAAAGGAAAAGTCAAGGTATACCTAACGGTTACATCTTTTTACTAGATTAAGTTAACATAAATAACAATAAGATTAAGCAAATTCAAGATCAAAAAAGACTGTAGCAAAACGATAAAATCCTAAACATAATATAGTAATGTAAATTCTTACTACAGGAGAAAACAATCACTACATTTCTCTCCACCGGTTTTCACACCCCCATAACTTGTGCGTCCTGAGACAGTCGCCTCACTAGTTTAAGGTCTGAAGCCAGCCGTGTTAAAACAAATCATTATTGCATTATTGTCTATTCCGAGAAGAAACATATTGAGAGCAAATAAAGTTAAAAAACATAATCTGCCTTTTTTCACTAAAATATCTCTTAACACAAGCGAGTTCGACAACGCTGCTTTTTGATTTCGAGAATAGTATTTGTCAGCATTGGTTGTATAATCTGGATGTAATTTGTGCAACTGTTCAGTAACATTGTTGATATTGGTGGTAAATGTACTACAAATATTTTCAACCTCTGTTTTTAATCTTTGGAATTGCAATTGTTTTGCGTATCACTTCTATTAATATTACAGCCTGAAAACCAGTAGTACCTCCCTTCAGTTTTTCTGCATTTAGACTAGGGACTGCAGTAATAAATCTAAGAATAAAATATGAAACTTTTGACTTTAATTATCAATATCTTTAATTGCAAAAAACGATTAACTTGAATTATATACAATTGTATATCATCAATGGTAAAAATAGGAAAAGTAATCTCTAAAATGACGTATCTTAAAAGTGTTAGATTGAAGATCAATTTTTTTTTGTAAATGTTTACGTTATCGAAGTAACCATGTAACTTTATTAATCATCTGCCAACTAATGATTTAGAAAGAATTTTCCGTTCCTAATGTTCCTTGTTTATTTATCTGTAATTGAGACATTACTATTGTGGATGGCTGTGCAGTGCACATTCTTTATTGGTTAGCTTTCATACATTCCTTCTGAAGGATTTATGGCAGTTGACAAATTTCGTAAGTCAGTCTTAAGGATACATCTCCATTGCAGTTTATAACGCAGCCTGTATCTATCACAATCATATTGCAATAACAAAGCTGTTTAAATCGCCACAGTATTGGCTTTACTTAGGAAAGAAGTGCAAAGCTGTAAGATTATGAAAGCTACCGTTGTATAACAATGTTACTGTGTTTGTGTAAAAACGACTGAAGAAGAGTTCTAATGGCATGAAAACCCTCAACGACTCAAACATTATTGTTCAACAAATAAATTATAAATTCCACTAAGCACTGTTGATAGTGTCTTAAACCAATACGTCACAACGCTGTCTATTACGTTTTAGTTTAAGATGCAGGCTTCCTAATCTGAAAATCATTGAAAATTCATCAAAGCTGTAAAAAGACATCAAGGGCTGTCAATCAGAGATATCACAAAAAAATAGAAGACTAGTTCGAGGATGGCCCAGAGAGCAAATTGAAACAGCCAGTAGAAAAAGTAATTCTTCTACAGCAAAACTGTTTAAATCAGGCTTCGGGCCAATAATTCTTTATAGTTTTTAACGGTGAGATTCTTCCTGAATTGGAACCTTTTGCTGTTCGGTTTCAAGTACTTTCTATGGCAAGCAATTTGCCAATATAAACACCAAAACGCTTCTTACATAACATCAGGTACCAGCAATAATCTGCTTCTGTTTTGTTTTGGCTAAATATGGTATCAGCGCATTATGGTAAACTTACTTAAATTATTTAAGTTGATTCCGTACTCAAATACTACATGCTCCGGTAAAGAGTAAATTGAGAACCACTGAACAGACTGTTAGAAATATCAAAGATTCCCAAAACAACCATTCTCCAAAAAGTTTAGTACCTATAACAAGAATGGCAACAGGTTTTAAATTCTTTTAAAACAAGGGAAATACAGTTATTGCTTTCCAATTACTGTCCTTCAAACAAATCGTAAACTTTGGTTCTACATTGGTATTACTTTCAATCATCTTCGCTGGTATTAATAATAATAATAAATTTCAAATTTTCAAAAACAATAATTTAAGGAGATTGTCTTTACAGTACCAAGATGAGCGCAATGTAGTGAGTTCTTTTAGAAGCAGTTGGTAATATTCTTCAATAAATCATTGAAATGGATCAAGATTAATGAGTCACAAAAACAAGTACTGTAACTTGCAAAACATTATCTAAAGTCTCTGGTCATTTTTCTAATTTTTATTTTATTTACCATTTGTTTTAAAGAATATGTGAAAACTGTAATTTGGTAGACAAAGCTGACAGGTAAACGTACTCAGAAACGGTTAATTGATAAACATTCTTAGAAAATTGAAGAAAAGAATATATGTAGGTAATCTTCGATTGAATTTTTCAAAGCTCTTTGATTATCGTTTGTCTTCAGTAAACTTCTTATGCATGAAAGCTGACCAGTATTCCTTTAAATAAATTCTCTTAAGTAATTCTGTCATTCTCTCTAAATTTCTTCTTGTTTTTAAATAAAGACTCCCAACAGAAATAAGGAAGGAATAACTTAATAATAAGTTAAAGCACAAACGAAAACAATTTGGTAGAAATACTTTGATGTAATGAAATTTTATTATTCGTACATTTACATTCTATAAAATTTTATTATTACAGTAAATCCACAAAATTGAGGAATGATGTTTTAAATTTAGAACACTTCTGTATTAAAGTCAACAATAATACTATAATAATTTTGTTCCGCTACTACACGGAGGAACCGGAGATATGAATATTGTGTGGTGATCAGTTTGTATATATATCTATATATATAGAACTTAATAGTTGTAAACCGAGAAAAGGTAAGATCGTGAAATTTCAATGTGGTATTCCCACGAACTCTAACAGATGTAATAAAGTCTGCAATTTATGGTTCATCGAACATAGCAATGTACAAAATTACCGACTGAGTACATACACTGAGACGTCTAACACGAACCTGTCCATTGAAAGGTTGTATACGACCAGGAATTAACTTTAAAACCATTTTCTGGAGAATTAGTTAAGAAGTTTTCTTCAATAATAAAGGGCGGAATAAAGTATTTTATACTCAATTGTCGTAGAAGGAACACTTAAAGTTAGGATAACTAAAAATAATTTTTTCTTGTCCATAAAGTTCACTTTTTCAAGCTTTTGTAATCTAATAAAAGAGGTCAATTTTACTTTTTTCTGTGTTCCCTGTTTTGGAGAAGGAGATGCGTTTGAAAAAAAACTTTCAGTATCTATCGTTTGTTTAAAACGAGGAACTACGTTTTACTTATTTATTGAAGAACTTCTATATTTTAAGAAGAAACTTGTAGCTTTATCATTATGTTTTTTCTAATATCTAATATGAAAGTAAAATATGATGTTGAAACTTCTATATAATACAGAGTTGCGTACTTTTAAATATTTATTGGATGGTATTTTTTTAAAACATGTATAAATTGGATTAAATGTAACTATTGCTGTGTTCTTCATAAGATAGTAAGGATAATATTTTTGTTTTGTGCATTTTATTTAATTCTTGTTTCAAAGCTGTTTTAATGTTTTTTCTGAAGTACCTTTAATAAAAATATATTAGCTACTATACAGGGTAAAATTGAAACAGGAGAAATTTAACCACCCATTCAAAATCTTCTAAAATGCCAAACAATTCAACTAAAAACTATCTAGGTAAATGCAGATTTAAATATCTCCACTGTGATTATATCAAGAAGACTTTTACGCTTCTAAAAATGTTAGACCAACTCACACTTTGTGCACCAAAGTATTTTTCACGATTTTGAACCAGCTCTTACCTTTTATCGTTCAAAAAAGGATCAGTGCTTGGTGTATAACGCATTCAAAGAGCCCAAGGAAAAAGATCCTTTAAGAGAAGAATGTGAAAAGCATAAAAGGGGCGAAAAATAGTCCATGGATATGAAAGAAGAGAACAAGAAGCTGGCATGAGCAGAGCTGAAAAAAACATTTAGAGCCATAATGTTCGATCTTCAAGCTATTGTGCTCGTAACATCTGCTGGCAATTTTCAAATATATTACAAGAGCCATCTAAATGTTTACAATTTCACAATTTATGATGGATCTACCAGGCATGGTTATTGCTACGTTTGAAAGGAAACTCATGGTAGCAAAGTATTGAGATTGGGTCGTGCCTTCTTAAATATTTACTAAACCTACCCAAAACTGTAAACCACGTAGCGTCCTTTTCAGACACGTGCAGTTGCCACAGCCATGCTTTATGCCGTCAATACAATCGACCATCTTCAAAACATTGACTTAAAGTATATGAAATCAGGACATTCATACCTGGAAGCTGATTCAATGCAGCCTGCAATTAAGAGAGCTCGGGCACATAAAAAATTTACAACACTCGGGAGTGGTGTCTATTGACAGTGTCAGCTGCAAAGATAAAACCTAGACTCTATCAACTTACTCATTTAAAGCACTCACATGTTTTTAATTTACAGAATCTTGTCTATGACGTTATGTGAAACAGTACTTTAAATTGTGTTGGAAACAAGGTTGAATGGCTAAAAATCAAGTGGTTGCGTTTTGAGAAAGTAAAACCATTCACAATTCAATATAAATACGATCTATCATCAGAAACTTTTTTGGAAATTGATGTCACACAAATCAGAAGAAGATTCGATCGCAAAAAGAACTGTGCTTCTGTTCAGCTTACAATCTCGATCGCATTCCAATTTCTGATAAAAAGAACAATGACCTTGTTTATTTACTCAATAAAAAGATTATTCCCGAAGACTGATTTCATTGCTAATCTTCCATCAACATCGAATTCAACGCAGTTAGCAGTTCACCACAAGGCAGATTATTTTTGAAAGACATTTTTGTGTTTTTTAATCGAGAATTTTTTTAGTTTTTGGATGAACTTAAATCTATTATTTAACATTTTCTTATTTAGTACATTAAGGTAACTGGTATGCGTTTTAGTAACACATATGAGTAAAGTGAGAAAGATTTTGTGAAAATATAATCTTTTTAAGCAGCTATAACTTTTATTCAAATTTTTCTAACTCTTGTTATCAAACAGTCGTGTACAGTTTACTAAAATTAAATCAACCATTCAAAAACACACTTTTTAAAATTAATATTACGTTTCAAACTTTCTTTTTAAAATTACGCGAATTAGCTATTTTTCACTTACCTGTGCTATCCAGCATTTAATGTTTCATATGCCATTTGTTAGTGCTGCTAAAGAGTAGTTATTGCCCAAAACGTTTTAGGGTTCCAGCTTATGGTGGCCGAGATGTATCACTTGAAGTTATGAATTTTTAGCCAAATCGGGTGGGTCAAGGAACATAAAAATTAAACTTTCGGGTGTGGTTGGAGCAATGGGTTGAAACTTGGCATGTGTAGTTGAAGACTTGAGTCACATCTACGGTATTTATTCCGAGTTGATTTTTCCATTCTTTATTTACCCTATCCCCCCAAATTTCCAAAATTAATTACACAAGAACAGCTTGGTTACGTATGGTTCTGTGTAGTTTATCGTAATCTTCTGGTATGGGGGGTTTCAACTTATGTCTTTTCTTTTCCAGATACATCTGAAGCCTGAAATATGAATTTTTGAATTTACCGAATTTTTTCCCAAAAATACAACTCTGGGTGGCATATCTCGACCACTTTAAACTAGAACCCTAAAACCTTTTGAGCAATAACTACTCTCCAGCAGCACCATATATTAAAAATTAAATTCTGGGTGGAACAAGTAGAGGCCTATTTCTTGTTAGTACCTTTGTGCGTTAGACCAACGACATGTAAACCAAATAGGCGCGCGGGCGGAAAAGTGATTTAAAGAATTGAAAAGTTCTTTTATTGTGTATCATCTACAAATAATGAATATTTATTTATTATTTATAAATGATATGTACATATATTTGTACATTAAATAATAAAATAATAAATTAAAAATATATATATTAATCGTCAAAAATCGAAAATTAAGGAACTCTATACTCAAAAACATCTCAAGTATGGAGTGCTCCATATTCACCATATACCTTTCACCGGCCCTGACAGCGGTTCTCAGAACGCAGAAACTCACCTTTTTTTCAGAAAGGGACTCTGCCGAACTTAAAAATGTTACCAGTGAGCATCTTTAGACATCAGCTATAAGACTATAAAGTTTAAAAAATCTAAAGTGCTAGATTTCAATTACTTGGCATATGAATCAGTGGATGCAATCTCTTCTGATAGCAATATTCGTATAAAAAGAAAACATCATATAACTCCAAAAAATTAAATTCCTAAAACTGAAACCGTAAGAATAATCTAAGATTGCCTGAGGGCATAAAAATCAATGAGAATCTTAGAAAACAAGTTCAGCAGAAAATGTCGTTTTAATTTGTTGTAAGAAGGTATAGCTTGGATTTGTTCATACTTTAGACGTAGTTTAGTTAATGCTAAAATAGGAAATATAAATTATCATTAGATAAATAAGAACAAAATAAAATAACTAGTCTTGTTGAAATTTTATTAAATTTAATTAAAGATTAAGTCATAATAACAACAACTAAAAACGTATGTATGGAAAATTGCTATAGAAAAAAAATAGAACAAACACAGTTAATTTTCAAACAGTGTATTGTCAACATTATAACAGGAAAGTATAAAGTTTCATGCATTAGAGCACATTTTGTTTTAATCATTTATTCCAAACGATTCTGAACAAACGATTTAAACGTAGACGCATATATTTGTTGATGCAGATAATACTGTAACGTTGGCATTATCTTTCCAGAAGACCAAAACAAGCTCCTTCTCATGCTCGAAGAGGACTTTTCATTTTCTCAGGTAACACCATTCTACCAACTCTATTCTGTCGAATTGTGCCTGAAATGTCAAATATTACAAAAAATCTGTCTAATAGAGTGACCAAAACCAATAACATACCTGTGGCAAAGAAACGTCTTTCACTTAGAATACACATCTAGTAAAATGATGTAAGAAAGCTGCCGAAAAAACTCGATGAGCCGACGGCGACTGAACGTTACTCAACAAAGTGACGACGGTGTCTGCATCAAGCCCAATGGTCTTCTCATGGGGAGTTGAGGCACCTCCATAAAGAATTATACAGTACAGGCAGTCTTCAGCGGAACGCAAACACCATCCTTTCAACCCAAATCGAATTGGCTTTCCCCGAATAAAGATTTTGCAGAAGTGTCTTCCAAAGTACGTAATCGTTTGTTCGTCGATAGAGAGATTATACGAGAAGAAAAATCTCTTAATTGATTCAATGTAATTCCGAAATCCAGTAAATTAGACCAATAACGTTTCTATTGTGGAAGAGAATGATAACCGCACAATTACAAAATGCCCAAAAAATGTTTCAGTTCGTGCTCTTTGAGAGCAAGTTGAGCATTAGTTTGATTTGCGTAAACGTTACACCGATCAACCATCGTATCTGGTATTTCCTGGCCGAGAAACAACGAGAATAATGCCATCGGCGATTTCCAGCTCAATCCGTAAACCAACTTTGGAAATCTTGAATTCTCGACTTGGCCCAGTGGGTCACAAAGGATCCATCGAAATGTGAAAGCAGGTAATACTATCATAGGTGTAGCGGCAATAAAGGTGTGTATTATATACAATATCAATAATTCCATCCTTCGTCTTTAAGGTACGGTGTATATTTAGACTTAATTTGACTTTTAAATATTTTTTAAAAAAAGGTATTTTTGGAGGGTTCGGGTCAAAGGTCAAATATGGAGGGAGGAAGGCTGATGGTCCACCTGGAAAAAATATATGTTGTATATAACATTCCAGGCTTTCAATAAGTACAAAAACGCAAGCGCTATCTATTCTCGCTTTTTCTAGAAAAATATTTAAATCAAGGGATCGAGAAAGACCCCTCCAGGCCAAAAAGGGTTGATGAAGATAAAATACAGACTATTAATTGGCTCACACACTTAGATGTTGAATTATTAATAATGATGACAAATTACAATTAAGATTAAGAATTATCAAGAAATACATTTTCATTTTTCTCAGGATACAAAGCTGTGAGTTCAATATCTTTTAAGCAGTGGATAGTTACGATTACAATAAAAAATTCGAATTTTTATTAAAGTTACATTTTATTCTAACCAATTTGAAACGCAGGCTTTATAGCCCTATGATCTAAAGGTAATAACATATTTTTGTTGACGAACGATTTTATATTAGTGTGGCATCATATCTGTACTAATTGGCATAGGGATCCAATTAATTATAAATGCGATGGATCATAAAAGTGAATACCAGTTACCAAGAAATGCATTATTTTGGTTTTTCTCAGGATGCATAAACGTGCGTTCAATACTTTTTGAACAGTGGATAGTCAACGTTGCAAAAAAAATTCGGAAATTCATGCATTAAAGTACATTTTGTTCTAATCATTAATTTTTAGAGCTTTGTGATAAATTTAATGAATATATTTGTTGATGCACAATTTTATATTTGTATATCATCACATTTCTATTAATTAGCAACCAATACTAAATGTGATTAATTATAATTATGATTATAAACCATCAAGTAATATATTGCTGTTACTTTTATACATAATAGTATAGTAGCGTGTGTTCGTTACCATTTAAATAGTTGATAGTCAAACTTGCAATAAAAAATATGGAGTTTCATGTACTAAAGTGCATTTACTTAGTAATCATTTGAACCCATGATTTTGTTTAGATTTATTCATGAACATTGTTAATATTTCTTATTCAGTCTGTATCATTATTTTGATAAATAAAAAAAACTAAAATTGTTTCATTCTTTTCAAACTGATTCGTTTCTTATAATACCAAATATAATTATTTCTTTCCTTTCTTATTTTTTTGTTTTGTTAAACGAGCAACTAATTTCTGTTTTAGTAGAGATTTATTGTTAGTGCGGTGTGTTAAAAAAATTATGCAATGAGTTTTAAAGTAAATAGAACAAACACTATCTTTACATGTTGCAACCTGAATTTCCTATGGAATAAAACAATTTCAAGATTGCTTGTTTATTTTTTGTTATTACAATTATCTAGATTTAGATTAAAAAAGAATTTGTGACGTATACATTACTAATATTTTTTTCAAGTTATATACGTCCGATTGACATTAGAATCCAACAAAATTATTCGTGATAAATTAATACTAAGTAATACTACTTAAGACTCTTAAGTTCCTGTTTATGTTGTGGTTTACTTATAATAAATGCTATCTTAAAAATTTCTTACTTAGTGATAATGCCAATACTTGGAATAGATAACGATTTAAATACATTATTACACTTGTATTTATACTAATGTAAGATAACTTGAGAACAGAAGTTAATCCTTTAATGCACTTTACGATAAGTTTTGACACGATAAGTGTTTCCTAGTATTTAAATAAAAAGGTATAGATTATTTTTTCAATTGACAGCTCCTGATAATATACAGGTATAAAAATGGTGAATCGATTTCAAACCGTCATCAGTTACATCAAAATGAAGATCATCTTGCTGTCGCTATTTTGTGTATCTGTTGCTTTAGCGTATCCGAATATTCGGGCTGAAGCTGAAAAATGTACGCCCGATAAGTGTAGTCTGAAAAATAATTGTGCGTGCTCATCAGACGAATCACCTATCGGTGATCTTTCTAAAACACCACAGGTAAAATTAATTTAAGAATAATTCGCATTAGAAATTTAACTAAAACAATTTTTAGTTTGTCACATTAACTTTCGACGATAGTGTTAATGCCAATGATCACGACACTCATCTTACTAGACTTCTTTTTAATCGTAAAAATGCTGATGGAAGTCCCGCAGGTGCTAGCTTTTACATTCCTCATCAATACACCGATTATTCAAAAGTAAATAATTTGTACAATAAGGGCTTTGATATTGGTGTAAATTCTATCACGTAAGTAAATACCTACATCGAAAACTGTAACTATGAACCTAAATCGTTTTTAACTTACAGCAAAGGTACTGCTGATTATTTTGCAAACGCTACCGTTAATACCCTTGTAGATGAATTCAATGGACAAAGAGTAATCCTTAGTACATTTGCAAACATTCCCATAGGAGATATCCAAGGAGTTAGAACGCCACATTTTGAGATAGCCGGAGACCGTACTTTCGAAGCTTACATTAAATCTGGATTAAAATATGACAACTCCATGCCAACCAATGTTGACCAACCTTTTTATCCTTACACCACAGACTATAAATCAACTCAACCTTGTATTGTAGCCAAATGCCCAACATCTTCATTCGCAGGTTTTTGGGTACACCCTATTATTAACCTTTTGGGAGATGATGAACATTCCTGCAATGTTTTATTCGGATGCAATATCGAGTAAGTTAACTCACATTTTTCAATTGGAGATGTATTTAAATAGAGTTTGATGTTTGTTTGCAGAAGTTCATCTGCAGTAGACGTTCGTGATTGGTTGATAAAACAATTTGAACGTCATTATAAAAAAACGAAAGCACCACAAACCTTCCTAGTAAATTCAGCATTTTTCTTATTGAATGAACATGCCCTTGATGGTCTTGAACTGTAAGTAGATATCTAGTAATTTTTGCAAATAATGACTACATACTAGATACCTTTTTTAGGTTCCTGAACCATTTAGGAACTCTTAAAGACACATTCTTGGTTTCACATAGAGAAGTCAACAGATGGGTTAAGAATCCAGTACCATTAGACCAGTATAAGCCTCTTGTAGAATCGAGAAACGCCGAATGTAAATCAAGAACATGTGCATTGCAGTTTGGTGAGCATGAGATCAGGTATATGGTATCTTGTGTTACTTGTCCGGATGAATATCCTTGGATTGGAAATCCTAAAGGTGACTAATATGTAAGCAAGATAGGATTCGAATACAAAGTCATTGCGTATTATGATTCATTAAGTATTTGATAATAATTGTAAATAACATTAATTAATAAATATTCATGACGAATTTTGCATTAATTGTTCTTATTCTGTATACCTTACAAAATAAGTTTTACATAAGTCTACTAGAACTCTATGCAACCTTTTTACAAAAATTACTAAAAAATATTTTAGTTCTAAAGCTGTAGCAAAACGGAGAAAAGAAGTATCTACCAGTTAAAATCTTGTTCAAAATACAAGACTGAGGAAAACTTCAACTGGCTTGGAGAGTTAGACAATAGGAACTAAAAAAAAAACAGAAAAATTACAGTAATAAAACTCAGTACGATCTGGGCGTCAATTTTGAAAAAGATCGACTGTTCCAGACTTAGAAACTTGTTTAGTTTTTATAAATTTTGCATTTATATGGTTGTGATATAAAATTTTTTAGATCACTTGTTTTGTAAGTCATAACTGAAAAACATATTTGGATCGTCCACCCCTGAATCATGCCAACAGCTTTTGACTGGAGTTATACGATGAGACTATCTGTAACCTACTGGAAAAAATATAACTGCGTAGTAGGCAATCATCTAATTAGTAGATGAGATTAAATTATGCTCTTGGCCTGTGACTGTAGTTATACAAACATGGCACAACTGTACTTTGTATGATGTTTCAGTATTTATAGTGCGTCTAAAAAATACACAAAGAGCAAATAAACTTGTGTTTATATTCCCTGCTCTAACTTAAACTGTAAAATTAGAAAGGTGATTGCTGCAAGCAAGAATTACATTTTATATTAATTTTCACCAAAAGAATTGTTGATTTCTTTTATATGTTAATTAGTTTTGCTCATTTTAATGATTGCAGTTCAACGTGTAATCGCTAATGAGATAATTGAAGTGAATCAACGTAATTATATTTTTATGAAGTACATATCTATCTGCCCTTTTAATACAAAACAAAGTCAAGTACACGCATTCATTATGTCAACCATTCTGGTGCAGTTTTCCTTTTCAAGGTTCTTGTAGGTACAAGAAAGTCAATTAGAGAGAAAACATACATTTTTCGGATAATATTACTACTAAATCCCTCACAGAAAATAAATAATACATACTTGGATAATATCAGATGTCATTCTACGTCTAGTTATATTTTCTTATTTGTTTAATAAACAAAAGAATCCCTGAATCTTTTCTAGAATTGAATTAAAGAAGATATTATAGTTACAATTCACGTTTTGTTTACGTATGTGATAGTATGTAACAAGATATGATAGCACATAACAATAGCTGCTGTCATAAATATTTTATCAACCTTGACCCTCCAAGCAAATGTAGGCCAGTTTTTAGTTTAAAACAATATCACCATTTTCACTTTTATTGTTAAATTAAAAATTACAGTGCAAACAGTTTAGATATTGTATATTTATTATTTACATTATTATTTTCTTTTATTTACATTATTTGATTTTTTAAAGCATACACTTGTCATCTTGATTAAAGTTTGTCACGTAAGCTGTAGATGTATGAAAAGCTTAAATAAATGTCAAATGTTACAGTCAATAAAATACTGAAACTATTTGTATAACATAGCATACAATATTTAATCTTGACAAACTTTATTTCATCCATCAACTATAAAATTTTTAAATTGGATTTTTCGTTCTTAAAAATAGCATCTTTTTGATTCACATATATGTTTTTTAATTTTAATATAAATTTGCTATACATGGTGTTGTTAACTAACAGTTACAGTAGATAAATTTTATAAAAGTGATTAACTACATACTATACAACATATTTGTTACTGCTATTAGTATTATTTACTTTTTAGATTAGAAGTTATACTGTTAATGAAGACTTGCTTACCACTTTTTAAGTCTTGAATATCTGTTACCCCTTTTTGTACCATTGTAGTAATTCATCAATTCCTTATTTTAGTAGTATACCTTGTAGGTATGCGTCTTGTTATTAATGCAATGTCATCTGTGAACATTGCAAATTGAGTGCGCGTAGGTTTTTAAATATCTCTCAGAAATATATTAAACACGACAGGACCTAATATCGATCCCTGAGGAACGCCAGCTCTTATGTTTTTCTAAGAGAATGGAGTTGCATTTATTCTAGATAATCTACGACTAGTAACTATGTATTGATTTCTAGAAAGTAAGTTGGCAGTTAAAGCTGGGTAAGTTTTTTTACTAGACCATTGATCCATACGATATCGAACGCTTTAGCTATATCTAGGAACAAAATCATAACTTTCTTCTATAATCTCGACTATTTATAGAAGCTAGTGAATTGTCGAATGTTGGTTTTGAAGCCATACTGAAATGGTGGCAGTGCTTTGTGAGCTGCAAAGAAAGTTGATGATGTGATGAACAGTTTTTCTTAGCTTCTTAAATACTAGTATATGAGACACTTTTCCATTCTTGCAGAAAGTATTCTACAGGGAAGAAATCGTTGAAGACTATGGTTAAATATACAAAACATATTTGATCATGTTTTTAAAATGTTATTTGTGATTACATTAGTGATGACCTAAAGCTTTAGTATTTAGTAATTTATGTATGTCGATGACCTGGTTAAGAAATTCTAGATTCTTTTCATAGGGGGTAATGGTAAAAACAGTTTCTAGTTTTTCTGCAAATTAGTTCACACTTCTCTTCATTTGTCACGTAGTTTTTTCCGCCTTTCAGAATGACTGGTACTAGGTGTTGTAGGTAATCTTGATATCTTTCTATTTTTATCGATTAAATGCTTTTTCTGTGCTGTGTGTCAGTCTATTAAGTTCTGTCTTAATCTGTAGGTTACTTACTTTACCACGGCCTTTTTAGCTTATTTTTCTCACCGATCACTGTATGGTACTGACATGTTGAATAGTAGCTTCACTAATAAAGATCTCAACAACCGAAGTAAAAAAAAATCTTTTTGTATATATTATCACTGTTCGTTTGAATATTATAAAGACACATTAAGTAGCTTAGGAATCTTGTTAATCGTTTTAATGTTTTGAGATGGTTAGAACTGAGTTCGGTAAAGGCTACTTGATGAATAGGTCTGCAGAAGTTTATAACACAAAATGATATCCAAAGCATCTGGCTGGTAATCCATTAAAAATGGTACACAGGTTGGTTTCAAATATGCTGATACAAGAACTGCATTTTCAACAAGATAGTCAAAAACCGCAGAGCCACTGGGTGTGTTAGTGCGATATTCTAAGAAGCTGCTTTCACTATTCAACTCTCCTGCTACCAAGACCGCTTTGTTTGTTCTAAATATTACCGTGCTTGATACGTTTTTGAATAAATTAGTTTCACTTATGTAGGCAGGCAATGTCCAATTCATTTATACAGCTAGATAGGCTATTGGCACGTTTTTTCTGTAGTCAAACAATGATAAATGTTCTGAATGGCTGAATGGCACTATTCGCGAGTAGAAAAAAATGTCACTTTCTGAATTTTATTTTTATGCAGCACTTTTGAACGTTCCAATCCATTTGGTTCACGCTTCTCATACCCTTGCTGTATTCTGCGACAAGCTTGGGTTGGAAAACGCAAACATTTTTCTTCTAGTCGTGATTTGACAGCGTCTTGACGACTTTGTTGTTTATCCAAGTCACTACCAAAATTTCGAGTTCATAATCAAATTGAAAGTCAGACTCAGTACGCTGTTTTTGTTACCGTTTACCCTTGGACAGTTGTTGTATCTTTTGAATTGGTCTGTTCCAGTTGCTCTCTTATTGCAAGCTTCCTTCAAGTATGTCGTTAAATTGAGACTCAAACAGAGTAGTCAATGTAAAATCTATAACCTTTAAACCTTAAAATAAGGGGTATCAATAATAGATGAGCAATCTATTTTCAAACTATTGCTCTTATATACATCCATCTGAAAATAGTAAACAGTCTCGCTACAGCACAAAGATTACTGTTTCAACCCGAACCTGACGGGTTCTCTTATGCAAATTGCTTGAGGTAATGATGGTCGTATTAACAGACCATTCGCTCATCTATTTCATATAGAGAAAACACTAAATTTCAAAACATCTTTGTTTAGTCTGTCAATTGGAGAGCGAATTTTGAAAAGCTGATAACGTTGATCATTCGACAGCTTTTGTTTATTTATTGGTACCAACTACGGTTCATGTATTTTTTAATGCATTGAATGTTGATGTCGTCGGTAAAAAGTATAATTGCAATCAATTTTTTGATACTTTTACTTGAGAGTTTGAAACTGAGAAAATGTGTTTAAGTTGCATAGCGCACACGTTTTGTCACAATCAACTGTACAAGTGACTTATCAAAAAAGTTTTCCGAACATTTATATTGTAAAGCATTAATGAGATCATTTTTATGTTTTGCGACCCTACCTGAATTACTGTAGATAGAAGTATAGTTATCATCAGTTCTGGCCACTTTTGCAGGAGTTTGGCAAGTCTTCTTATTTGGTTTGAAGGTTCTTCAAGTTTGCGCTTCCTTTACAGTTCATCTTAGATGTTATCATGAAGTTCGATCGTGTCTGGAACACCCACAGATTGCGCGCACTCTTCAAGCTCGTTTTCGTCGATTTCTTTTTTATCAGACACCATATCAACACGTTCAGGTAAAGACCACATTTGTATCTTCAACGATACTATCATTGAACGTAGGGTCATTTACGATTTCTTCAAGTTCTTTGAAAGACAATGCTTTTGTCTAACTCATTTTCGTCTTGGGAAAATACGCAATTAAAAATATACTCGACTTGGTTAGCACTACTCTAGCCAGTATCTTTGGCAAAAACATGGTAAAATTGTAAAATAAGCAAACAAAACCAATTTTTATCCAATTTTGAAGTATCAACGAAAACAAAGCAGTCTGAGAATTCTATCAACAGACGAGAAATAAAGACGCTACAAAAAGAATAAGAAGAATAACTAGACGGTATGTAAGAAACTGAGTTTCATTTGGTATCAGACATTTAATCTAAAGGTCGAAAAACTTGGAAATTTCTAGTAAGCCTAGTGTGGATGCATCAGAACGATCATGTATAGTACTCTAACCAAGCTCGAACTTAAGCTCCACTCAAGCATGGGCTAACATTTTATAGTTGCGGCTTAACTGGGAAATACGAGCTGGTACTTTTTCTCGGACTCGAGGTGAAGAAACACGCGACTCGAGTTTAGCTTGTGAGTCGAGCGTTCGTGTTAAACCAAGGATTGCTTACTGAAGTCAAACATAGATTCACTCAAAGACTAGCTGTGATTATGGGCATTAATTATTAAGTTTTTAATTAAGTTATACGTATGAGCTAAAACATGTTATGTTAACATTCTACTGTGTTATTTAGAAATTTTTCAAAAATCGATTTTTAACATTGGTAAGATGTCTAATTGTTTTTTTTTTATTAGCATTTACTAATTTTTTTGGTCCTTTTAGGGCTTTTTAGGTTTTCCTGCTAGAGCGCATAGTCCGTGCAACCCAGTTCTCTTTTGAGACATTCGTTGAAGTTTCTAAAAGAAAATTTTAGGCTGACAGTTGCATAATTTATTCGTAGATTGCTATCTGATTTAACCAAGTGATTCACTTGTGACCTCAAAAGTACTTTGAGTTGCTTAGTTTTTAGATATTACTCAAAAAGATGCATGCATCACATATTGCATAATTCATCTTTAATAGTTAACGAGGATCAATTCATTAATTATCCAGTAAAATAAATTATTGTCTGAATTTTTGTTTAAAATTAATGTTTAGGTATTAATTAGTTAAAGGTCTTAGTTTTGAGGAAATCTGGAATTTACTCTTTTAAGAAAGTGTTTTTGTTTAGAAAAAAATCAATAATAAAATAGTAATATAAAGGTTTTGTTCTAGAGGTCAATTAGCAATTATATAAGATCTTCATTTAACACTCAACAGTTTCTAGATCTTGCTTATAAATCTGCAACTGGACTAGTCCAACAGGTTGAGCAAACATCTTGATTTACTTTGGATATCAGTCGCTATCAATCATGTTGATTAGAAGATAGGTCATCAAAAGAGATGAGAAAAAGAACAAAATAAAAAGCCTAACAAAACTAAAAACCTTTGACATAGATGTATGTACTTTACACTTGTTACAATACACATAGCTTTTTTCTTTGCAGGCCTCCAATTTGCACTTTGAGTTGTTTTTGTTTATATCTTAAGTGTCTCATAAGCCTCGGTTCATATCTCTGTCTTTTGGGTGGTTTTTTTTATAATTGTCAATAGCAGAACTACGTTTTTTGAAAATCTATAAAATGCTCTACCACAGACTGATAAAAAGCTAGCAAATAAAGGATTCTTGATTTTGAAATACCCAGCTGAAAAGCTTGGTTTCTATATTTTAACTAGGCATTTACTAATGCCAAATCTACCACTTGTATAATGAGCCTTACTGTCTATTTTCTGCATCTAACGTACAAGCGGTAGATATTAAATAAAAAGTCCTGTTTATATACTCCTCTCATATTGCCGTTGCATTTTCTTGCAGCTTCTGACACTTCAACAAATTATTATTCTTTCTTTTTTGTACTATCTCCTACAGAGGTACTCTCCAGTGTCCACAAAATTCAATCCCATTATGACAGGTTTATTACTTGTCGCACCGTTTTGTTATAGCTATGCTACCCTGCTAAGTAATACATTTTGATAGAGTTACTCTTCTTTCCGTTTTAATTTTTTTTATTATTGGCAGTCTCGGATTAAAAAAGCAATTCAATCTAGTAGTTGTGTCTGTATTGACTTAGGAGTGAATCAGTTTGGTAAATCGTTCTAAAAACTGCACCGCTATAACAGCGGTTACACCAAAGTGCAAGTCCAGACTATAAATTATATCACTTTCTCCTGTTAACACGTAAATTCTTTTGAGTTTGTTTTTGACGTATTGCTTAATGCTGCAGCGAAAATTTGTCGACGCAAAAATTGCGCTTTAATGGCAGTTTCTGGTATCTTTTTACTACTTACATTCACCAAATATAGAAAGCCTGCCTCAGTTTACAAAATATTCTCAAAGGATTTTAACTGTAGGAAGTTGTAGATTTTGCACAACCAGTTAATAAGTACATAGTTAGATATCGATGATTTGTTAGAGAAGGTTTCGCAATATCTTTCTGATTCTCATCATAATTCGTTATTATTTAATAATAATAATAAATGCACTGCACTGTCTAGAATGTATCGATTAGTGCAGTCAACTTAATGACAGGTTAAGTTAGGAGGTTTTGATGTTGCCAGTTGACAACATTCGTGTCTCATATTGTACGATACATTAGACATTCACTCAATATTCCCTTTCTTGGTCAAATTATACTGCGAAAAATAATATTTTATATATCTCTTTTTTATGCTAGATTCTTTTCAGTTTGTCAATGGTTAATTTTCTGGTCGCTCTCAGAATCATTCCTCTGTTGTTTGTCATCTATTTTTGAATCTATAAAATTCTGAAGATCATCAGACTTTAGACTCTCTTCTTGGTTCAATTCGTTCCAACCTAGATTACAATCGGATCAAATAAGGATATCACGAAAACTCTGTTAGTGTCTGATTGAGGAAAAGTGAAAATTTTCACTTTACCCCAAAAGAAATTTTTGTACGTATGGAGAGTAATATTGTACTAACTATTCGTTTTTTAATTGTGTGTTTAGAAGGATTCACTTGCACGTCTGACATTGTTAGAATGCACAAAAGATAGGGAATTACCAAGCTTGGTCTGAAGAGGATATGCAGATATTCAGGGCCGGCCAAGGGCAGCCAAATGTTTGAGGCAGCCATAACTTAAAACCAGCAAAAAATTTTAATAATAAAATAATATTACGTTGATTAAAAATATAAATAAAAATTATAAAAAACTGTACACTAAAGATAAGCTACACAGTGTAATAATTTATGGAAATTGACTACCAGCAACCAACAGTGATGGATTTAGACTTAGGCCCGCGAGATCCGAGCCTAAGCGGCAAGATTTGAAGGGCGCCAAAATCTGAGGCGCCACAAAATTTGAGAGACGATAAAAATTTGAAATTCATGGAGTTTCCCGGTGACTGAAAAAATTTTAGAAATGTTTCAAAAAAATTATATTCTCCACCGGAGAATTATACCTTAATATTTTTAAGTGTCTAATTATTGAAATAAAAAAAAATATTAATTGACCAATTAAAAATTTCGGGAATTACAAAAATATAAAAAAATTGAATAGACTTTTTTCAACTCTTTGTCTTTTGCCACAGCAATTGTTTCTTATATTTTTATTATTATACAGGGTGTCCCGTAAATGCCAATAAAGCTTGAGATAGCAGTTTTCGTAACCTCTTAAAATGCCAAAATTGAAAACACGAATGTTCCAATGCACTTAAATTTGTTACACAAACCAAAAAAATAAATCTAAATTTGGCAGCTCTGCTGCAGGCAAATACAAAATTATTCGAATACAGGAACCAAACTATCGCAAGAAATCAAAGATTTATCAATTCTATTCCAGTGATAATAAACCATAAAATTGTCAAAACTTGAAAGAATTGATGGCAACTAATTTCATCGGATTACACCCAAGACTTGCATGTTTGTCATATCTATTTTTTGGTAATAATCTAATTTTTAACAGCATCTTCAAAAAGAGAAATATAAGTACTGTGCTTTAAGTATCAAGGCTAATTGTTGTTTCAACAGATTCATTTGTTGAATTCGTAATGGCTTCATTTGGATTCGATTCTTTGGTTTCTGCTTATTTAGTGTTAAAGATGTTTAACTTCTGACCACTTGTACAAGAAAACTAAGCTGGTGAGAAATTTTCTTTTTACAGATTTGCAATAAGCACTCATAGAAGAAGATGCTTACCTGAAGCTTTATTGGCATTTACGGGGCACCCTGTATATTTTTTATACACCTTTAAAAATCAAAAAGAGGGCCATTTCAAAATAGGCCTAGGGCGCAATCAAAGCTAAATCCGCTTCTGGCAACCAATAACCGTTGAATTTATTTGTTAAGCGCATTTTTCTCTCTCTTTAAGTAGGTATAACTGGTAAAACTGTGGAATTATTAGAATCACCGTTAACTAACATCCTGTAGTAAGTACCTTCTTTTATCCTAACATAAATGTAGTGGCGTATCTAGGATGTGGCAAGCAGGGCACGTGCCCTAGGTGCCAATGGAAAGAGGCGCTATTTGGTGCCACTTGCTATGTAGCATCCGTCTTTAACTTAGGCGTAAAAATTCGTAAAGCTAAGTACTTCGGTCTCATGTTTGATTTGGCTCCTGATCAAGCACATGGTGAGCAAGTTTCAGAAATAATAAGATATGTAGAAGTCGATTTTGAAATAAAAAACAGTTCGTATTCTTTCTTGGTTTTATTCAGACGAACCTGAAAGATGTTAAGAACTTAGTTGAGACCATCTTGAACCAGTTAGAGAAAGATAAAACAGACTTACAGAATTGCCGGCCACAGTAAACTGTGACAATCACTCACTCAACTTGGTTGGTGTACACGCAGCCAAACAGGACGCAATAATGATAACATTTTTTGGAACGATTCAAGCTCTCTACGTATTTCTTTCCTCGTCAACTCAACGCTGGGAAAAACTCAAAAACGCTGTGCTTACAGTTCTTAAGTCGGAGCCTATAAAAAGATGAAGTGCAAGGGTAGAAGCTGTGAAGCCCACAAATAAATATCTTGACGATATACTTCATAGTTCTCTAGGTCATGATTGACGGCACATTTGAGACTAGTGAACCAAGAAGTTAAACTAGACAGTTGTACAACCGTATGTTAAGTCACGATCTTCTGACTAAGTTTTTGGGATAAAGTAGTGTATCCTATTGAACAGGTTCAAAAGAGACTGCAAGATCCGAGCATGGACTTCCATGATGCTGCCTCAGATTTGAAAGCTCTCAGAAATCAATTTCACGATGAAAGAGAAACTTTGGTAACTAAAGCTCTAGAAATTAAATTTAGACTCTCTCAAGATTGGGACGTTGAAACCGAAAAATGACCAAGACGAAGGAAAAGAATGACTCGTGAAACGTCGACCGATGCCGGATTAACAGCTAAACGAGAAATTGAAAGTCATGAAGGGAACAATTGACCGTCTTTCTACGAAAATGGCTGATAGGTTCATTCGTTTGCATGAAACGGACAAGAAGTTTGGGTTTCTACTTGACCTTGAAGGATTGTATCACAGCAGTAACAGTGACGTCTTTAAACTAAAATGCGGAAATTTGGGAAATTTTTACAACTGCGATGTTGATGGTCAACAACTATACGAAGACATTTTAGACTTCAGAATGTTGCTTACAAGCCGGACCAGCATTAAAATATCAAGACCTGCACAAGTTCTGCAATTTATTGTGCAATACGTAGATGGGAGCGTATTTTCAAATCTTCGTATAGCGATCCAAGTAAGATCAACAATTTCTGTATTCATTGCTAGCTGTGAGAGATCTATCAGCAAATTAAAATTAATTTTAAGTTATGTGAGAGCTTTCATGGGTCAAAATCGATTATGCAATCTTGCTATACTGAGTATTGAAAGGGAAAAAGCTGCGAAGACTGATTTGCATCAATGAAGACAAGGAAGGTGCAGATTTAATAAGCTCCTTCGGAATGATTTATTTCGACTTTTCTTGATTTCGACACACGGAGTGCGTAACTCGAAGGACATGCAGTTAAAAAAAATCTGATAAGTGTGTCCAAAATTTGAGGTTCACTATTGGGATCTCGTAAAGGGTAAGAGATACGAAGTCGATTAAATGAGATAAAAGTTGCCGAGTCGAAGGGCCAGTTTACTGGTGTTCTTGTTTTCTTTTAAGAATGCGTAGTCTACTAGACAGCAATTCTAGTTACAGCCTAGCAGACAAAATGGTAAGATCTAGATCTATTAGAATCGAACCGAATAAATTTTGCCCAGGGGCGGCCAAAACCCTAGCGCCGGCCCTAGTGCAGTTGACTGATCAAGCAAATAAAATATAAAAAAGATTTGCTGATCAGGTAACAAATATTGACAGAATAATTAGCCGTGCCACTTTGCCTCGCCTTGCCCTAACCAACAACAGTAAACAATATTTGTGTTAGTTTTCTATCAGTCAAGCTTATCTTGGATTTGTTTCTAACAAAATAGTACCTGACCTCCTACACTTGATTCATATACAACAAAGAACACCTACTTACAAAGAAGAAAATTAACTGTACAATTAGTAGATAGATAGCTAGCATGATATTTACTTTACTAATTTTCTCTTTAGTCAATGAAACCACTTAGGTAGCAGCCATGTTAGGTAAAGTGCCAACAGTAAACTGTATCAGTTGTACGTACACACAACGCTATAGTTTTGAATAAAAAGATAATCGATGATGTAATAATTTAATTTCCATTAATCTTTATTTGCTTTATTTATTTATTTTAATTATCAACTATGAGATGTAAAGAGTAAACAATAATCTTTCTATTTTTCATTAGAACAAAATGTTTAAATCTATATACCCATTTAATTAGATTAATCAGTATAAGGACTAATTATTAATCTTTTTCCAATTAACAATTTGCTTTGAGCAAGTTGTAAGCTTTGAACGCGAGAAATGCGTCTTGGTTTAAATGTAAAACTTAGAAAGTAAATATATCTGACTGTTTGATCATTATTTCTGTTAAAAATTTAAGAATTTCTTGATGGTAATGACAAAATGCATTTATAAAATTATATTTCGTAGTAAATTTCTCATTTTCAATGCTTTTTTTTCGAATATTACCACAATTTAATTAAAATATTTTTCCTTTTCTTTTTGTTTCGCAATAGTTGCCGATAAAGTAAATTCTACAAATTTAATAACACACCCGGTTGGTGCAAACTAAATATTAATTTTAACGGTAAGTTGGTTGGTACGATACAAATTTTATTACCGCAGCTTTTCCTGCCTTCAGTACGATTTTAAGTTGTAAAATTGAAAACCACTTTTATGTACAACTGTAAAAGTAATGAAACGCATTATTGTAATATCATGTAAAAGATTTAAAGATACCATAAATTACAGACGTTGACTTATATTTTATGGAAACAAACTTCCAGTAACATAAATCTTGTTTACTACTAATTGTTTAATTTATTATTTTGTAGTTTATTAGTGCACCGGCTAACTAAACTTTTTCGAAAAGTTATCCCTTTTAATTTCTTGAGACTTTTTGACTTATAGTTAAATTAAACACAAAAGCAGACATCAAGTACTTCATTGGTTTCCTTTGGAATTTCTTATATAAAAAATACTCCTACTATAACTAAATCTGTTCGGTAAAGACATCAGAGGCCGTGTATTACCATTTGTCATTTAAAAAAGCACAGCTTTTACTGGCTCTTCTAAAATTTCAAAAGGTAAAGTATTCTTTAAAGGTGATGTGACACAAGCCCAATTTAAAGTCACCTAGCATGTATATGCAGAAGTTTTCTGTAGTTTATATAAATAAATAGAACAGTAAGTTATGTTAATTACTACTAAATGGTACATTTAAGAGACGTTAAAAAACAATTAGTCAGTTAAACAGTAATTATACAAAGCCTTTAGAAATTGTATTGGCAGTTAGAGAAACGTTTGCTTTGACCCATACCGAATGCGGCATATTGGATGGAAGAACACGGTATAAAGTGTGATAAATTGGTCGAACCGCTCGCGTTCGCGATGGCAATGGGGAGTAGTTTCATACTTGACACTCATCCTTATTTAATACTCCGCCAGGTCTGCAATAACTCTCATGTTAATGTTCTCTCTGCATTTTTGTAAGACTTCTTATATTTCAACATTATTTTACGCTTATAACAAATTTTGTTATTCTATTACTGCTGTACTAAATAAATCATAAGTCTAAGTTGCTTTATCCGTCAACATAGATGCAGTGAAATTACAATTTTAATATGTAAAACACGAGCGTTGCGCTAACGTCTTTCAGGTGCTATAATTTGTAGTTAAAATAATAAGGAACGTATCAAGATAAGATTTTGCATGAAATTTGTGACAGGAAGACTGCAGAAAATTCTGGCTTCCATGCACGTTACAAAATAAGAAAATATAGTGCAACTGGAGGCAATTTTGTTATATATTTTCCGCTGAATACGTAAAATGTTCAGCAGCAGGGAAATGTGAAAAATGTTTAGGACGACAAAAAATGTGGAAGTTCCCAATAAAGACGCGAGCGTCGCGGTGGTGGAAGGTGGCGACGCCAGCGGAGACGTGGCCGAACTACTGATTATATCCGCACTCAATAAACACGCATTTTTGGATGTCAAGTCATCTGTTCTACTCTTTTCTTTAACCCCTTTTAGTCAACAACAATCTAGTTTGCTCCTTTATCACGCAATAATATTCTCGAATTTTGCAAAACAATCTCGAATCAAAACCCGGAAAATAGCTGTTGTCGAGCAGAAACATACTGGGATAAATTCCACATCAAGAAAGCGCAATTGTGCCTCCATAAGGACGTAGGATCAACATAACGCAATATATTGGGTAAAGATAAGAAATTTTAGAATTACTCTTTTTATTCTTATTTTTCGCAAGTATTAACTAAGCAAAAGTAAATAATGTTGCTAATATTATTTCTACTATATTCAATAAAAGCGAAAAGTAAATATAAGTCTTTTGGGGAAATTCGTATTAACACACTATGCACCACTTCAACCAATGTAAACATTACCCGCATTTTCTGCATGATTTATTTCAACCAGAAAATTACGTTTTAGTTGAACAAACATGTAAACACCTGAGTTAATTGTTTGCTATTAATATAGCTCGGATTTATATGGACTTGATAAAGTTTAGTGTATAATACGCACAAGTATATCTGAAACTATCTACATACATATCTATGTTTCCGATAACTTTCACTTACAAATTTCAAACTATATGTGCACAGTATAATTACAACAAAGTAATCACCATCATACTGCATTCTTTAACGCTTACGGAATGAATTATTGGAGTAGTCAGCAAATTTGGAAATTTATAAATCTTTCATTCAGCAAGTAATAGATGATAATGAAAAATTGGCTTGATGTTATTTTAGATTTTATAATTTAATATCTCTACCTAATCGTTAGAAACTAACTTTGACTTGGATATAGCTGGTATTCACTACTATGAACTTACTTCCTAGCAAACCTTTATAATTTTGTGAACTCGGAGACTATGCCATTTATCATTTGTTTTTTTTTATTGGATTTGCTTTACTTTCCATAGGCAGGTCAAGTTAAATAAAAGCTTGTGCTTGTGCAATAATAAGCTACAACCGTATAATAGTTAATCTTAGTAAACCGCTGCATTTTGCACTAAAGCACTATAAGCATCACAATAAATGAAAGAATAGATATCACGGATGAACCTTGTAATACTTTCGTTACACAATCAGTATAGGTGCAAAACGTTAAGAGATTCTATCTAATAAATCTATCTTGAATCCTATTAGTAGTGGATTTGTTAACATAAATTTACAAAAAGGTTAGGGTTGAAGGAATTTCCCGTTCATTGTTGTTTATACTGCTGCTATTGCCTAAAACTCAAATAAGCAAAAATTGCCATCATTCCAAGACCAATTTACACAAAATTTTTGTCGATACCAAACTCCTTCGGTATTACTGGCTACGATTGGTATGTGTATGGCTATTCTGTTTATTTATTTATATTTTGCAAAGCTTTTCATACATCTGCGGTTTGAAAACTACTGATTACCTTCTGAGTATAACAGAAGTTCTGCTCCTGATTCGATTTAAATACCTCTGCCATTGTCCTTACTAGTTTTTCCCTCTCTAGATTGCTAAATGGGTGATTCATATGAAACATATACAGTAATTAGAGGTTAAACCATTCTTAAATACATCCAAGTTTTCTACAAAAAGCCCTATTACTCTTACCCATAAAGGATAACTTTTTCAGATTTAAGATTTGCCAGATCCACTAAGGAAGTAAAATTTGTAGCAGTGTCCTAATTCTTTAAGGTTCGCGCAGTGCAACTAAACTGGTAGTAGAAAAACCAACAGCAACAGTACCTACACAATAATGTCACACTTAGAAAATTGACCTCTTCATGTTCTCTTACACTTACACGAGCAGTCACAAAAAGTTCTTAGGTAAAAAACGAAAAAGAGAATTAAAATTGAATTTTTGAAGTAGTAGTGTTCGGTAACTTAAGAATAACAACTCCAGAATAACAAAATTTACCATTTGTAAGTTTGTCCTTTCCATCTTTTTATAAACAAGTAACTGCTAATTAAAGGATATACCAACCCCCTAGACTTTCCGTTGTCCATTTTCTTGAGACTTTAAAGAGCAAGTCTTTGCTTGTTCCTTAGAACAATTCATTCTTTTACCGTACGTGTATTAGAATGAAAGGAGCTTCTGTTGTTCCCCGTTATCTTTCCCGGCTGACAATTTTCTTCCTCGCTGTATCCTGGCGACTCTGCCTTGAAACCTGAAACCTCAACTGACACAGACAACAAAAACTCATCTTACCCAAAAACCTAGGCAGTGACAGACGCTACTGGAAAATGTCTATGACCTCTACAACCATATCAGTCTATGTAAAAATGTATCTATCATTCTGTATTACTTTGACTTCAGTATTAGCAAACCACTTTAAAAAATTTTACAAGAACAACAAAGACAGCTGCTATAAGTGTTTGTTCTCTCACAGGTTAGATTTCTCACTTTTAAACTCGCTAGAAAACGCAGCTTTAAAGTCTGCATCCGTGAGCAGCAGCATTGAGCTTTGTTTAATCTTTCAATTACAGTCGCGTCACGTGGTACGTTTTGCAAAGCGTCGTGGCGGTACAGCGTAGTCTTCATGATCAGCAGCGGTGAATTCTGGCAAAGACAAATATTGTATCTATTCATTGCTACTGCACCATCTATTTGATGAAGGTCATTACGTTTTGTTGGTCCAGCAATTTCTGTTGCGATGATGGTGCGCGTGTTTGATGACTGTCGATTGGGTCGAACACTGCGCTGCTATCTTTCTCCATTTCTATTGATTTTCCGTTGGCCATTTTCTTGAGACTTTAAAGAGCAAGTCTTTGCTTGTTTCTTAGAACAATTCATTCTCTTGGCAGTACGTGTGCTAGAATGAAAGGAACTTCTGTTGTTTCCCGTTAGCTCATTCCGGCTTCGAGTGCGAAGCGAGGCAGTCGACCCGGTCTGCAGCGCGAGCGGTGACGCATCGGTGACGAAGAGTACGGGCTCAACCACAAACGCGGTAGTTGGGGAGCTACCGCCAACCCACCCTCCAGAGTCTGTGTTTGGGGGGCACAGGCCTGGCCCACATCCACCACCAACGGGGCGACTCGAGGTCGCATTGCTGCATCAATCCAACCGACCGTCGGTCTCCAGGAATTGAGGGGGCTTGAAGACCGCGACCGCCACAAACCCAATCATACCCAAGATGCAGTAGATGGATCAACGGCCGCTCCACCACCAACCGGCGTCTGTGTAGGGGTGCGCAGGCCCGGCCATCATCACCACACATCTCAGCCTCACCCGATCGGCCCGGGTAGCTACCGGGCCGTGATTACCAAATTCCATTCCTACCCAAACCCTCGAGCCCGGGGCTCCTCGAGGTACCTACTCCACGACGCCCGGAAATTCTTCGTCTATCCGTCACGCTTCCCGCCAAATCCGTTCCCTCCAACCATTTCCCGCCAAATCCGTCCCGCCTAATAATTCCCGCCAATAATCACTACACCATTCCAACCACCACACTGTTCTCACTGGGTTTTCCGTGGTTTCCCCAGTGGTTAAGGCAAATGCCGGAACAGTTTTGCACTTCCACGGCACACTATACTCACCTAGACACCACACACCACTACACTAACATATACACACTCTCACACTTCTCATTACACAATTCCAACACCGTTCTGAAAAGAACCGTCGCGTCGAACTCCTCGTCGTCTCTGTGTGACGGCTCGCTGGCCGTCCTTGGGTACACCATCCAACCTGGGTCATCGACACCATCACCTGCGCGGATTATGGAGAACCTGCTTCCGGCCTGCACCACCTTCGCCACCAGACCATCATCACCGTGGACTGCGGGCGTGCGGACTGCTTGGTGCCCGACATGTTGGCGTGCACGACAGGAGTTACCCAACCATTTTCCAACTCACCAGCCATAGAGAGATTAAGTTCTCTAAATGGCAGCCACCTACGGTGGCATTTATTCATTGATCCTCCTCCCGTTAGCTCAGTCCGGCGTCGAGTGCGAAGCGAGGCAGTCGACCCGGTCTCCAGCGCGAGTGTAGTGCATCGGCGACGAATAGTACGGGCTCAACCAACAGCGCGGTAGTCGGGGGCTACCGCCATCCCACCCTCCAGAGTCTGTGAATTGGGGGGCACAGACCTGACCCAATTCCACCGCCAACGGGGCGACTTGAGGTCGCACTGCTGCATCATCCCACCCGACCGTCGGTCTTCAAGAATTGGGGAGCTTGAGGGCCGCTACCGCCACATATCCAACCCTACCCAAGATGCAGTAGATGGATCAACGGCCGCTCCACCACCAACCGGTGCCTGCGTAGGGGTGCGTAGGCCCGGCCACCATCATCACTCATCTCAGCCTCTTCCGACCGGCCCCGGGTAGCTACCGGGGCCGCCATTAACCCAATTCCTTATCCCACACAAGTCCTTGAGCCCGAGGCTCCTCAAGGCACCATCCACCGTTCCCGGAAATTTTGAAAGGAACCGTTTTTTGCCCGCCAAGTTCCAATTCCCTACACCTAAATTATTCCCATTTATCATTCATATCCTTGCTTCTACTTTGGCACGGGGCATTCAACATCAACGAAGAGGCGTCACCCACCAGCAAAAGGCGTACACCATCGAAGAGGCGGCCACCAACCAACAACGGAAGCCGGCCGCAGCCCAACAACCACACCAGTACGAGCCAGTAAGTGAACGTTCCACCTAGATGATACTACTCCAGCCATAGAGGAATTAAATTTCCTACATGGCAGCCACCACCGACAGTGGCAATTCTCGTTGACTTGACTCCCGTTACCTTCCCCGGCTGACGATTTCCTTTCTCGCTGTATCCTAGCGACTCTACATTGAAAGACATAGGTCCAGATACAGCGCTGGTAATCCGGGATCTTCTACGTTTGTGTGTGAGTAGACTGCAGTCGCGTACATCGTTTCCTTGAAGGAAAAGCGCAATCGACGCAAGTGTACGATCTTTGCTCTTCTGGATATTCGCTGATCAAACAAGCCACAAGCCGCGTAGGTTGGTGACCCTCGAGTCTTTCCTTGCTACTCCACCGTCTACATCTACCGGCCACTACCGAACTCCACCTTCACGACATGCGCTTGTGGATGTATGACCCTAAAAGCCATTTGTGTGGCTAATCACAAAAAGTACCAAGTTTCGTAAAGCAAAGCATCTTTTTTCGAACGTGTCCACTTCTTCCTTATTATCATCCCTAGCTATTGTCCAAAACTGCTCGCAATGCATTGCCTCCGTTGCAGGCGCCACCATACGCAAGCAAGTCAACGTAATAATACCGCCGTAGGCGGCTGGCTCCTTAGAGGACTTAACCTCTCTTAAGCCTGGATAATGAGGGATGTTAGAGGATGGGAACGTCGACGGAGCAGTACGTCGAAAAGGAAGTTGGTGGTTGTCGTTGTCAGGTCATGTCATGTCAAGCACCAAGCAGCCCGCAGGCACGCCCACGGGGTGGTGGAGAGTGGCGACGGAGAGCAGGCCGGAAACAGGTCCCCCGCGATCCCCGCCGGTGTTGATGTCGATGGCCCAAGTTGGTTGGCTTACCCGAGGACGTCCAGCGAGCCGTCGCACAGAGACGACGAGGAGTTCGACGCGACGGTTCTTTTCAGAACGGTGTTGGAATTGTGTAATGAGAAGTGTGAGAGTATGTGTATGTTAGTGTAGTGTTGTGTGGGTGTCTAGGTGTGTATGGTGTGCCGTGGACTGGTGCAGAAGCTGTTCCGGCATTTGCCTTCACCGCTGAGGGAACCACGGAAAACCTCAACGAGAACAGGTGGATCCTCTGGCGAACTGTAACAGAAGGAGAGAGCGCAGAAACATTTGTTCAGTTTATAGGCGGGGTGGGTAGTAGAGGAGATGTGGGGTTTTTGGGATGTTAACGTAGGGCAATGGGGATGTTGTCGAGAGCATCCTCCAGATCGGGGGTTAAAAAGCTGGCGTTGCCAAGGTACTTGGCGGGAGGGAACTTAAGTTTATATGTGGTGTGGCGTGGTTGATAACCAGTTGTCGTGGAAAGGATGTCGATAGGTGTCTGGTGGTTCTGGTCTATGGCCCGATGAACGTATCGACCTTGGAGGGCGGCAAGGCGGGCGTCAATGGGGGGAATGCCCGCCCGGTCACAGACCTCCTCCGAAGGGTGGAAGCGATCCAGACCGAGCATCCCCCGGCAGACCCGTCTTTCTTTCTGTCGAAGACGATGCAACAGGTGGGGCTTCAGGCCGCAGAAGCATGGGAGACGGTGGTCGATGATTGGGCGGATAAACGTTTTGTACGTATGTATCAGGGTTCGTGGGTGACAGCCCCGGAAGTTTCCGCGGAGCACGGACAGGATGGAGGAGCGTCGTTGAACAGAGTCGAGACACCTGTTCAACTCCGCACCCCAATGGAGAGTGAAGGTGAAGGTGCAGCCTAGATATAGAATCGAAGGGGAGAGCTGGAGGCGGGAGCCCCACAGGTCCAGATGGACGTCCCCTTCTTGGAGTTTGCTGCTTTTGGTTTTATACGGGTGGCGGAATAGGATGGCCTGAGTTTTGTTGGGGTTTGGTCTGATCCTCCAGAGGCGGAGCCAGTCCTCAAGCCGAGCGAGAGCTCGAGCCAGACGACGGGACGCCAGGGAGGCGGTTGGGCCGCTAGCCCAGAGCGCTGTGTCGTCGGCGTACTGGGTAATGCGGACGGTTGAGGAGCGTGGGGGAACGGGCTCGGGCCGTGGGATGTCATGGCAGTACAGGATGAAAAGTATTGGGGATAGGATGGATCCTTGTGGGACCCCGGCCCTTGGGGTGAAGGGGTTGGAGAGGACGCCTTTGACGCGCACTCTGTGCTGTCGGTGGGACAGATAGCTGTTGATAATTCTGACGAAGCCAGCTGGGATTTGGGCGTTCAGGAGCTTTTGAAGAAGCCCCTCGTGCCAGACTTTGTCAAAAGCACGTTCGATGTCTAGGAAGACACCGGCGACGCAGTTGCCTTGGTTGAGGGCTTTGGCTACGTCAGTGTGGAGGAGGAGAAGTGGATCAGCGGTGGATTTACCGTGTCGAAATCCAAACTGATGGTGTGGCAGAAGGTTGGAGTTCTCCAGTTGTTCTCTCAATCTGTCGGCCAGAATTCTTTCGAATGTCTTGCCTAAGACGTTGAGTAGGGCAATGGGGCGGTAAGAGGCGGGGTCGGAGGGGTCCTTGAGTTTTTTGGGGATCATGACGACGGTGGCTCTTTTCCAGGCCGATGGGAAAT